>JANHGB010029506.1:0-15368 GCA_026283785.1 Coracopsis vasa
GATAGAAGGCTCAGGAAGGCAAGAAGCAAAGAAACTTCTTAAGCAGGATGACAGCTGAGCTGCTTAGTAGCTATCCCAGGAGAGTATGAGACTGGTGCTTAGAATACACTAGTGATTATGTTAATTTAAGGACCAGTGTGGATGGAAAGGAAGGGGTGACTGCTCCCCGGCTTACATACTGCAAGTGTTATGTGGTAATACTGGAGAACTGGTATTCTCATCCCTTAGGTGAAAGGAAAAAGACATTAATGGTTTCCAAAAGCCTTCTCATCCAGGTTTCCTCACAAAACTTTGAGGGAAATGGTTTAAAACCTGGGAGAAGAGAAAAAATTCTGTTAAGAGTTCACAAGTTTATATATTTTAAAGTCCTGTAAAGTGCTTTTCTTCCAATTTGTTAATATTGTCACCATGTTCACAACTGCAATTTTGCATGGGACAGATGTATTTTTGTTTGACACATGAACAAAAGCCTTACCATTCACTGGCAGAACAAGGAAACCCTATTTTAATTCACCATGCAAGCTGCTATATAGCAGGAAACAAATGCCAAACAGAACTGGAAGCCTGTTCTATGATCTACTACCTAGGAGTCCAGAGCTATCTGATATGTAAAATGCAATCATTTTCATCACACATTTATAGCTTGGTGCTGGGATATAATTTGGATGTAAGAATAAATGTTTCATGACAAGGTGAGTAAAAACTTTCAGTGACCAGCAGGAACAGGGGGTGTAAGGAGTACACTTTGTAAGGGTGTATTCAAAATGGAACATATGCTACAGAAAGTGATGTACAGCACCTTTTCTGTCCTGCATGAAGCATTACTGACACACAACCAAAGTCAGGCTAGCAGGAGTTGCACCTCTCTCAAAACAGGTTTTTCATAGCAGAAGTTATCACTGCAGTATTACATAGGTATTAACATACAAAAGATTTGCAGGTACTTGAATTAGGGCAGAAAGGACAGTAGGAGATAGGATATGGCCAAATGTATGGATTATGCATAAAAATAATGTAACTCAAGAACAACTTTCATGCATCTATATATCCTGCTACTTTCCAAACTGTGAGGAAGTTTTCATATTTGGATGTTCAAGTACATTATGTGTACCTACACATGCAGCAGCATATTGATTAAGAAATTTAGTTAAAATTGAAAACAGTCATTTTTACTGTAAATTTACTGAAATACATAATAAATCAATTTAATCCTCTTTTTATAATAAAGCAAAATACAGACAGAAAGGGAGACTATAAAACCCAGTTTGGGAGTGATGCTTGCTAACTGAGAAAGTTATATGTTGGATGTAATATGCATTCTCTGCAGATAACCTACTGGCCCAAAGTAAAAACATTAAAATACAGAAATTGGGTTTGCACAAAAAATGAAAGATTAAAAAAAAAAATTCCTCAAAATTTGGAATTGAAAGTACTAGTAGCTGGAGAAATGCCCTTTAGATCTGTTGCCATTAGACCTACAATTTCATTATTCACAGAAGAACATCAATGAAAGCAATTTCAAATTTGTAATAGATTTTGCATCAAAACACTGATATATACAAACTTCATCCCTACCACCAGTGATACACAGCGTGATTGTGCGATCCACGAACTGATTAACACCCAATTTTGAATAGCAGGTGCTCACAGACAATTATGTGCAATTTGTAGGTAGAAACTGCTCGCTCAATACACAGTAAGTATATGGGTGATAGATAATAGATGGTAGAGGTGGAATATGTTGAACTGTTGACTTCTGTATTATTTGGCTGTAATGACTCTGAGGATGGATTGAACTTCTTTTACTTACGATGAAAGGGTACACTTAGAATCGTCAGGATAATCCACACAAAGTAAGAACATTACAGACCTGTGAAGATATCATTTTATTTAGCATCTTTCAGGCAGAAAAATGAAGAAAACAAATGAAAAAGTCCAAAACAAAATCAACAGTATTATCATGTCTAAAGCTTCCCTTCAATTATATTTATCTTGCAATCTAGCGTAAATAACTAGAGCTGTGAATACTACTGAGAATAACTAGTAATCCTGCACACATTCAATAGTGTTTTTAACTGTTGTTTAGATTTTCAATCCAAATACATATTTTATAATGAAGTGGAATACATGAGGACATCTTCTGTGTCTGATATTGGGTAATTAATTATACAATTATACAATATGGTGTAGTGTTCTGCTCAATTCATGGCTGAAAAATGCCAAGTCCGAAAAAATGTGACATCACCGTACAATATATCAGTCTCTTACTGAAGACACAAGATTAATTGTATTTAAAAAGGTAAGAAACCATTTAGAATAGATGAGATGCTTCTGCAAAAACACTATAGTAACGAAGGAATTTCACTTACTTGTAATTGTCAGTGCAGGTGACATCATAACCAAGGGTTTTCAATCTGTTTTCTAGTTTCTCTACAGTATGAGTTCCACAGGAATCTCTGTGAGAAAGGATTTTAGTATTACTGCATTTCCTTTCACTGAATCTGATGGAATTAGTAAAGTAAATCCCCATTATTTTGGCTCTTCTGTATTCCTTAACACCTACAGAAAACTGGTGTACAATGCTATTTATAATGCTTTATTTGCTTAAAGTCATTTAATATTTTATACTCAGTTTACAGATACTGGAAGGTTGGCTTCAGTCAGTGTAGCACTTGCAGATTCTATTAATCAATATTCCCACATCTAAAATTTCACTAGACAAACACAAAAAGAGCTAGTTACTTTTGTAAAATAGTAATGAGTATTTCATTTGTAATATTCTTTGGCAGCTATTTAGGTGGTGCTAAAGTTGATGCCAGCTGTCTCTACAGAATAAGCTGGTTATGATAAATTAGAATTATTCTTGTTGTTAGGCAATTGCTCTCTTTCTTGAATACAGAACAGAAAAACACAAGGAGACAGAAAAAAAAAACCAACCCAGAAACAATCCTAAATGCAGCTTCTGTGTCTAGCAATGATTCTTTAACTTATGGTCCAATTACCAAAAGAAAGTTTAGCATAGTACAGAACCTACTGAGGTTTCTAAAACTTGCACCAACATGAAATATTAAGGCTACTTACCCATTGGTCTGTAAATACTCATGACTAAAGTAATCATATAGGGACCAACAAAATAACCATAGAATCACAGAACAGTTTGGGCTACAAGGGACCTTCAGAGGTCATGTAGTCCAACCCCTGCAATGAGCAGGGATATCTTCAACTAGATCAGGTTGTCCAGAAGCACATCCAGCCTGGCCTTGAATATCTCCAGGGATGGCGCATCCATCACCTCTCTGGGCAACTTGTGCCAGGGTTTTATCACTGTTATTGTAAAGTCTTTTTTCCTTGCATCCAGCCTGAATCTCCCCTCTTTAAGTTTAAAACCATTACCCCTTATCCTATTGCAATTGCTATGCAAATATAACTAAACAGAAAGATAAGGTGAATTTTTATATACAGGTCCAAATAGGAGAAATTGACCTTTATGGAAGACATAACTTACATATCTGGTCCTTCAATATCATCCACAACCCAGATGGCAATTTGTGAGATTTTGTCTTTCTGAAGATTAGGTATTTCATAATCTGCAAAAAAACTAATTCAAGAAACAAATTTTTAGAACTATAAAGAACAAGAAAAATAAATAACCTTTTCCCCTTTGCATTAATGAAGGCTCTGATTCTGCTGTAGGATATGGGCTTGCTCAATTTTACATTTACATCTAATGATTACAATTAGACCCAACACAGAGTAGAAAAACTCTGATTCACATTCTGAATGCCCTCAAAGGTCAAAGGCATTTAATCAGAAGATTTGTTTTCACATTCTTCATCTTAGAAGGGCTCAGCTGAAAAAAAGTTACAACTTAAGAGGTGAACCAGAATGAAGGGAAATTTTCAAAATGCAAAACCAAAACCATTTGATAATTAGTAAAAAAATAGAAAGGTCACTCTTGTAGTTATTGCTTTTAGACATGTCCTGGGTTCAGCAGTAGCAGCCATTTCTCTCCTTCTTAGTAGCTAGTGCAGTGCTTGTGCTTTAGACTTTAGTCTGAGAACAGGGCTGATAACGCACTGATGTTCTTAGTTGTTACTAGGTAATGTTTACTCCAATCAAGGACTTTTCAGTCTCAAGCTCTGCCAGTGAGGAGGGGCAGGAGAAGCCAGGAGGAAGCAGAGACAGGACACCTGACCCAAACTAGCCAAAGGGGTATTCCATACCGCAGCATGTCATGCCCAGTATGTAAACTGGTGAGAGTTACCCGGAAGGCCCAGATCACTGCTTCAGTCAGGCTGGGTACTGGTTGGCAGGTGGTGAGCAGTTGTATTGTGCATCACTTGTGTTTATTGCTTTCTTTTCCTTTTCCTCTTTTAGTTTTATATTCTCTTCCTTTGTTATTTCCCTTATAATTATTATTATTGGTGGTAGTAGTAGTAGTTTGGTGTTATACCTTAGTTACTGGACTGTTCTTATCTTAACCCATGGTATTCCCACTGTCGTGGTTTAAGCCCAGCCGGTAACTCAGAACCATGCAGCCACTCGCTCACTCCCCCCTGCTTCTTCCCTCCCGCTCCTGGACAAATAGGGAGGAGAATTGAAAGAATGTAACTCCCACCGGATGAGATAAGAACAGTTCAGTAACTAAGGTAAACACAAAACACAGTTTTTTCTACAAGAGAAATAGATTTCAATGTACAAAATCACAGCAACGCTAACATGAAGTATATATGTCTAGGATATGTAAGACCATAAAGGAGAAAGTTCTAGCCATGTCTATCCCTAGCTTAGGAAATCTTCTACTTTATTTTTTTTTTTAGGCATTTAAGTAACAATTAAAACAAGATAATAAAGTGGCAACTAAATCACAGAATCACAGAACGGTTTGGGTTGGAAAGGACCTTAAAGCTCACTCAGTTCCAACCCCCCTGCCACAGGCAGGGGCACCTTCCATTAGAGGAGGTTGCTCCAAGCCCTGTCCTACCTGACCTTGAATGCTTCCAGAGATGGGGCAGCCACGACCTCCTGGGGCAACCTGTTCCAGTGTCTGACCACTTTCACAGTAAAAAACTTCTTCCTGGTAACTAAAGATGCCAAATCTAAAGGATTATTTTAGTATCTGTAAACTGATTTTTTTTGGTGAGAGGCAGGCATTTCAAAGCCACAGATTTCAAACCATTCCAGCAAGATGTACTGTAATGACTTCCAACCTTTTAATTGCTCTCATTTTTTATTTTTATTATTCATCAGAAAGCTTATAATGTCTGTGTCTGCACTGAATACTTGGTCCAATTCTGAGCCTACGTGTGTGCTCTAATTTGCCCATTATGGATCTTCTTAAATGTCTGCCTCTGGGATGCAGTGTCTCTTAGCCACTTCCAATGCTCTAATACCCTCCAGACTAGAAGGGACTGTTAGCTGTCACCTCCTGGATGAGACCAGCAGTGGCAATGTGATCACAGCTTTACCTTCCTGGTGCCTGCAGGCAAACTACTGGTGCTGTGGCAGGGAAGCACAAGTCGTGGTGATTGTCAGCATCTGTTGACAGCCAGCCGAGACCTGCTCGTGGAGTTAGAAAGTTTAACCTTCTGGAGAAGTGGAACATGAGGAGGCAGATATCAGCAGTTGCCTGCTCTGGACAAGTATGGCTAACTAGAGATCAGTAGCAACAACAGCAGATTTGCCTGTCTGTTCAGGGTGTCCAAGTCTGTCTTAAACACATACTGAAAATATAACCAAAGATAAAGATTTCAATTATTTTTAACTCACTTGCTCATTCACATGTATGTTATTGCCAGCAAAAATGCAGCTTCCTCCAAAGTACAAATGAATCCTTAACTAGAGTCAGAAACTGTGGAGGAACAATGTACCACTGACTTCAGAAGACGCATTTTTGAACTGGCTAATATAATTAAAGAAGTCTGCCAACTACATGAGCAAAGTTATTTTGCAGTGAAGTGAGAAATAAATATGAACTGAATTGGTAAGAGGTGACTTAATGATGATTTATGTGCACAAAATGTAATTCAGGATAAACTTTGGGAGTGGTTTTGAAATGCTTGAAAATATATCAGAAAGATGTTTAGGAAGACAGGCAGATCTTTCGGATTACCTTCTGATACTAATTATTCAACTTCAAGCCTCTTTCAAACAAGATCTCTTAAAGAAGTTCAGTCATAAATAGACCAAAAGATACACAGCAAAGAAAACAGGTGGAGTAACTAACTGGCTTTTTTTTTTTCTTGACAGGCTGTGTTCCAGTGGTGGAGATTTCACTGGTTACAATACCTCCAAACAGGCAACCCAGGGAACTGGTGGAATTAATTTATGTGTATTGTGAAATAAGGAATCTGTAAATTAACAGAAAAAAGTGAATCTGTTTCTGAAATAAGGCATCTATACTGGATTCTTGGCCCTGATCTGCTGCCAGCTATTATCATCTGCAGAAGACTTGATCCCAGCTGACAACCTGCCCAACTCAAGAGGATATGTCTTCTTGATTAGTTGAAAGCTGTGTACAGAGACAGACCTTTGGGGGATGGAGGTAAGTAGGTAGTAGGTGTTTTGGAACAGATGGTTCTTGCTTCTCTCCTATACGGAGATAAAATTAACTTTTCAATGATTACTTTTAGTCCACAGTGAACACACAGGAGGAGGATCTGTTCTATGGGTCTTTAAAACACGTTTTTTTGGTCTGCCTTGAACAGGACTCAAGGTAAGGAAAGATGTAGTTACCTGAGTTAAGGAAAGATGTATTTTTCATCAAAGCTGGAAAGTCATTATAGCCACATATTCCGTAAAAGTTCTCAAGGGTGTACTTTTACAGTAAGTTTTATATATAAGCTTAGATGAACTTGTGCGTAGTGCTACATTTGTAAATCAGGAAAAAATATCTGTCCTTAATATATGAGGGAATAAGGAGAATAGGAAGCTAATCCTTGCTATTATTCTTCTCAATAAGCTTTTTTGCTTTCTTAAGCCAAATCTTTCTTCTACGTCCTCTTTTGGTCTTGAAGAAATAGCAGGAAACAGTATTTTCCCTAAAGAACTTACCAAGTTTGTTCCTAGGCCTGACAGAGGCTACACTCCTTGTAATGATGTCCTCTCCTTAGAGATGTCCCTGAATAGAAATTTTGTAATGCTCATCTTTTTGAAAACATACACATTTTGCCACAGTATGTGGGCTTACTTAAAGGATGCTTTCAAAGAACATTTATCCTGCTTGCCACAGCAGTTTGTAAAATGCAGGAGTCCAAAGGATTGTTTCCATCCATTTCATATTAATTCCTACATCTGGGGACAATTAATAGTTGTCCCCACAACACAGCAGACTTTGATACAACAGGTTCTTTTAGCCACCTTCCCATGCAGGACAAAACCCAAGTGACTGATTGACCCCTTTTTTGCAGGCATCAGACCATTTACACATAAATAAGTCAGTTTTCTTACCCTGGTTCTGGATAAGCTCCTCCAACTGCAGAGCCATTCAACAAGACATGTATCACCCCAGAACTGTGCTGTGCATACTGCAATAGATAACAGAGTTTTTTTAGAACTTACAGATTTGTTACATGACTTGGTATTGTACTGCAAGCATCAACGACCAAAGAAAGAATTTTACCAAGAAGACATATCAGAATTGTGAAAATAACACTGAACTAGCACCCTAGCAGGTCACTGCAGTAGAGAGGATAAGAGCTAAATAGCCAGAGCATTAAATCAATACATCTTCTAAAGCTATTTTCTCACACCTATAAATAGTTTCTTCAGCATAGGAAGAAAGGTTTCTGGCACACTGTGTTGGGTTTGATCTGTGAATTATGCTTAATATATACTAACGAAGCTAACAGAACTTTAACACATTATCTAGCTAAGGTGAAAGTTATGTTCCTCTTGCTAGAACACTGCACCCAGTGTAAACCAGTGTATTTGCATCGGAGGAACTAATCTAACAGAGTTACAAACTTAAACCTGGTCTGATCCCGTGATGTTTCCCTGAATCACCTAGGACACACTCAGTAATGTATGAAGTCAGCACTAATGAATTATTTACAGTGATTGAGGCCATCCTCCAGAAAGATTCCACTGCGTTGTTTTCACATTCCTCCGTGGTAGGGCAGGATTCATAGTCCAGTTCTGTAGGAAGGCATGTGATTTATGCTATTAGAGAGATGATTAGGACTGTAAAAAGTGATATTAGAAAGCAATTAAATATATTTGTGCATTACTTACTGAACATACAAGATGGTCTGACACAACACTGAAAGCTGACAGTTCTGTGTTTTTCTATCATTTTCCATCCTGTGCACCTCACATAAACAGTGACATTCTGTGGATTCAATAATTTGGCTAAAACAGCTATAACTCTGTGTCTGCGATGCAGAGAGCTGTGCATTCAGAGAATTGAGAAGGAAGTTTATCTCCTGTGCCTCATTGTTTAGATTTCACTGTGTGCTCCCCTGACCACAATGTTACATATTCACACAAAATAGAAGAGAATGAGATAGTGAAGCTTGCTATGATTTTTCATGGAGTAAGAGCAAAACTAGGTCCTCCAGAACACAGCAGTTGTTCTCCATTGTGGTTTTAAACACAGATGTTTAGTATAGTACACACTGTCTTACCAGTGCTGTTTGCCTGCCCACACCAGTTTAGAAAATCTCCAAAGAAGCCGAACAGAGTATCAGCCAGAGACATGTAGCGACGGCCCCTGCCAGCAAAGCTGTTGACTAGCAGATGATTATTTTCCCAGAAGAGAGACTACATAAAAAAAGGGGGAAAAAAAAAAGAAGAGAAGAAATGAACAAATGAAACATCACTTGGGCATGGACACACTGAGATTATGGGGTGACGAAAACAGTTTTAAACATGTTTTGGTATTTGTTCAAAATCAAGCTAATAACCTGAAATGTTACCTATATCTTTAGTGGAATGAAGTTGTTTGGAGTTTTTTGGTTTAGTTTGTTTTTTTTTTATAGTGATATAAATTCTGATCACTAGAAGCTTCAGGAGTATTTATACCATGATAGGAATGGATATAGATTTATATTAAGTATAGTTAGGCCTAGCTTTGCCTTCCTCAGCAGACAGATTTAGGAAAAGGGAGAAAAAAGGGAAGACATTTATAAGGCAGATATATTTTACCAGGATTCTCTCACACTGCTATGTTGGCTTATGGTGTGAACAAAATCATGCATCTAGCTGTTATTTCTGTGTTTGCAGAACTCTTTCATGAATTAAGCTATGTTGACAGCAGTATTTGTTGGTTTCGCTTGTATCATTTAGAGATAAATGTGCTAAATGAAAAACTGCTTTAAAGCACACCACCTTTTAGAGAAGGCCAAAGCACACATTCTGATGGTGTGAAGAGCTGTAGTTTTTGCACTTTCACAGTTCTCTGCAATTGCCAGCACATCAAACCCTTACTGTTTTCTAGCACATAATGGAGTCCTATCCCTTTCTGCTTATGTTTGTTTAACATGTCAATGTTTAACATGTCATTGCCCGTAGACTTGGCTGTGAGGAGTGGAAGCAAAAGGCAACAGGAGGCACAGCAGGTGCAGGCAGAGCACCTAACTTGAGGAAGAGTAGAAGTGGAGGTTCAGGAACTACGACAAAGCCCCCACTACAGCAGGAAAAATGGGGGATCTTTGTAAAAAAATAGAGAAGTTGCTGAAAAGTTACTGCATAAAATAAATGCAGCCAAACGCATTGAAAAATGCCATCAAGCCAGAGCCTCATTTGTAAACTACAGACAGGCCAAAAATAATGAATCATGAGTCAGCCACATAATGACTCTTGGTCAATTTTGAACTGTGTCATGGAAAATTTGCTCGATGTCACAGGACTGTTAACATAACATTAATAATCATTACCTTGTTAGGTGGAATTGTGTGCAATGACAGGTTGATAAATAATTCATAGTCCTTAGGTAGAATTTTGCAAGGATCCTTGTTAATAAATGCATTTTTAAATGCTTCCCATATCTCTGAGCAGTTTTTCTCCCTGTAATCATTGAAACAAATAGCAGAGTTTTTTCAAAACAGAGCAAGGAAGTTATTTGTTCCCAAGTTCTTCAAATTCCCAAATTAAAACCACTACACGTTTAAGATAGAAAACTGAAGTCAGAGTGGTAGAAAACTTGCAATCCAGGAAGAGCATATACATTTTGTCTTATTCTGACTCCTAAGAGCAGCAGATTAGGAAGAAGTAGCAATGAAAATATTAGGATTGACAGTGTTGAATTAGATACACATAGTAATTCAACAAAAATCTGAGAAGGTACACTCTGCACAATGAGCTTATTATCCAGCATTGTAGAAATACTAAAGGAAACAGCTTTCTTTGAAATTTTCCAGATTGAAAATGCCATTTCAATTAAAGCGTAGCTAAATGTGCAAACCTACTGGAACATAGAATTACTCTTAAAATGTCAGATTCAAATGCAAGAGTTGTTACTGGAAAATTTTTATAGTAGAATAATGGTTTTGATGGAGAGATATTTTCTGTGTATATAAGCCCTAGGATTACGCAATTTTACCTTGCTGGAAGGAGTACAGTGACCGTGTGGGACATGTACTGTCACTGTGCAGCAGCTACAAGAATATTGTTAGGATTCAGCACTGTGAAGGGAGGCCCAAAATAAGATGCTAGGCTGTGCACGTCGACATTTCCCTGCTGCCAGCTCTGCCCTGGGGACAATAATCTGCGGAAGGACAGGACAGGCCGTCTAGGATCTCTCTGGATTTGCTGGATCTCATCTGTCACAGCTCTGAGCCTGCCTAGAGTAATTAAAAAGAGAATTGCTACTTTCACCACTTTCCCATAGTACCTTCCCCACATATGCTGTGACAATATCTATGCTTGGAATACTCTGCAGAACAGAATAATGTATATTAAGAGCATACAACATCCTAATGTGAACAGCTGTAATTGCAAAGCTCTAGCTTGAACAACAGTAGTCCTGGTAAGTAAACCAAATGTTATCATTAAGTGTTTTCCTCGTTTAATGTCATCCATAGACAGCAGAGTTTCTGCTTGCGCTACACCTCCTGACATTCTTTGAGGAGCTGCTTTGTGATGCTGAATGTCACAGATACTTTAAAGGACCCCTCGTGATGAGCTAAGCAGCTCCCATGCAGGAAACAGATCACAGACTCTCTTACAGTTATCCCTAGTCAGGCTTCCAACAGCTATATAAAAAACTCCAAAATATCATAAGTAAATATGGGATCCTGATCTGATCTTCAGTGATATTCAGTAGTTCCAATGTTTAAATAGCTTTACTTGATAAAAGGATTTGCACCCTATTTCTGATTTCAAGGTGTTAAACTTCAGCTTCTGATAATTGTGTATGTCTCATTCTGCTAAAGAGCTGTCTACTGTAAGCACTCCTTATTCATGCCAGTACTTGTCAATTACGATCAACTGAACTGTTAACACCTTTCCTGACAGTTGAATCCATCAGTAATTTTCTGGTTAATTCACATATTGCATTTTTTTTTCTTCATGTCTTCTCATCCAGGTTTGAACAGCTTGTACACCAAAAGGATTATTCTGCTCCATTACTCAAAATTTCTTAGCTGGCAAAAACACTTTTTGAAACTACAGGGTGGTGAAGGACTGTAGTTCAGACAATGCCCTCCAATCTTAATAGACATTAATAAGTCATATTAGATTTATTTCATACTAGTCAGTAAAAAAAATGTTTTCAGAACTTCCATTATATACTGCAAATAAAGAAATATGGGGAAATGCACTACAGGAACATTTGTGTTACATAGCACACTCCTATAAGAAATCAAATTTTCATTCAAATCCCTCACTTCTACATGACATTCTATACTTTGTAAAATGCTTCTCTTAATTGCTATTCTTCATGTTCTGTTTTAAGATAAGGAAAAGTTTTCCTTATGCTTCTATAGACACCTTTATGTTTTAATTACACTGCAGTGTAAAGGCATGCCACGCTAGCTTTGCTTCTGTTAGCAAAGTAGTTTTAAAAAATTATTCTATTTGCCCATAAATTCAAAAGCAAAACCTACCTAGGTGGCTATTCCTCTATAAAAGCTAGCCTGGGGGCAATTAAGAAACAAACAATGAATAAAAAGGGTTACAAATAATTAGAATATTGCACTTGTGCAATAAGAAATTTCCATTCTGTTTAGATTACCATATTTGCTTATAGACCTAAGGGAAAGAGAAAAGAACACATCATATGAAATTAATTGTGCAGCTCTTCTTTTTATAATGGTATTTGGGCCTTATTTCAGGAAAGCAGTGCTAATGTCCAGCCTGGCTTCGGGCTATTCTGAGAAAGAATACTTTGATGAATGTGTTCAGACTTCTTATTTTAAAGTTATATTGTGAAAATGTCACTGGAATTAATTAGACCATAAAAGAGACATAAACATAAGACATATAGAAATACTTTTAAAGAACACTATATTTACATTTCTAAAAGCCAAAATCAGTTAATGATAAAGTTAACATTTCCAGAATAAGAATTCCTATGTTGCTTTTTTAATGTATTTGTATTATTAGTCATGTCCTGCTTCACATATAAGTGAAGTGACATCTGTTAACTCCAACAAGAACTCTACCTATCTAAAGCCTGCTGCAGACCAGACTTCATATACTTAAACAACTATTAACTGACTTAGGTTTTCATAGTTGATATCATATACTATATTGTAGGCATGTGGAACACTATAGTTAAAGTCTACTGGCACCTTCCACATTAATGTGTTTATAAAATTGCCAGACTGGAATTCTTCAACTGAAATTTTAGTACCGTTATATTTATATTAGGATGATTTCTTCTTTCATGGGGAACCGAACCAAAATGCGTCTGATAAGAGTGTTATTAGGAAGAAACATCGGTTTGCCTTTGTAAAAAGCCATTAACCTGTTTTCAGTCATTGTCTTCCTCTTTTGCAGCAGGAACTGAAAATGGGAGGTTGCCGGAAGGAGGAGATATTTGCTGATATCATGCAACATAATCTAATCCTGTTTAAGACCATGCTTGAGTGCTGCAGACCTACCCAGGCCACCTCTGCAAATACCTCTTCAAACTAGCAGGAAAAAATTAAGCTACAGAAAAAAGAACTGAACTCCAGGAGACTGTCCTTATTAATATCGCCCTTTTTACCAAAGCCCAAACAATGTTAGCGAAAGACACAAAAAGTGGCCATTTTAGCAAAGTGTATCACGTATCTCCAGTTAGAATCATAGAATAGTTAGGGTTGGAAAGGACCTTAAGATCATCTAGTTCCAACCCTCCTGCCATGGGCAGGGACACCTCCCACCAAACAGTTCTGTGTAATTAACACAGACAATGAAAGCTCATGGGTAATCATACTTCAACAGTTGATTACTACTTGATTTTTGAGGTGGATGAGCTAAATAATCTCTTTCAGTACCGCAGGATAGCTATAAAATGCGGTGCTTTCCTTCTTACATGACCTGGCTGACACAAGGCATGCAAAGTAAAGCTGGTCTTCCCAGGAGCACTGTCAGATTTGGTACTTAAGAAATACAGTCCCCACCATTTCTGTGTGTTCTCCTTACAGAACACTGTGGCACTAGGGGGAAATGTGAAATAAAAAAATGAAGGACTAAAAATCTTGCTTTAATTACACTACTTTTATTAATATGACATCTGTCAAAGTTCATTTTTTGTTTCCAGACAGCTACACCCACATTGGCTTCAGTAGGGTCACTTTCATGGCTAGGAGTGAAGCATGAGGCTTCTGACTAACAACCAGAACATAAAAAATAATACAGAAACAAGCAAAACTTACCCAACAGCAGGATTCATAATCCTAATATAGTCATAGCATCTTCCAATGACAATACTTTCCAGGTTTTGTGTTGTACCTTCACCTTTCCATTTCGCTCCCTGCACTTCTGAGAAGCGGTTTATAGACAGAACAGAGACTAGTAAGAGAGACAAAAAAAGGTTCTTCATCGTGAATTCCTGAGACAAACAAGTTCTTAAAAAAAAAAAAAAGTGTTAAATGATACAATTTACATAGAAACCTGCAGGCTTAACGTTTAACATTTTCAATACTGGCTATAGTTCTTTACACAGAAGACGAACTTAGACGGAAATCTGAACTTTGTTGGGACTGTAATGTAACTATTTCCTGGAACGATTACAGCACAGTGATACATCACTTCCTCAAATCTAACTGTTCCCCACTCAAAAAACCGAGACTTTTAAGGTCATGATATTGCCACCTGCTGATAACTGAGAAGAATTACAGTTTATTTCAGTGAATGACGAAAAATCTCTTACCACTTCAGTACTTATAAGTTTGCTCAATATTCATTGCCATGCTACGCCTTCCTCAAACATCACAAGTGCGTGAAAGCAACATGTTTTAAAAGAGTTTATTTTCATTTCAGAGCGGCTATACTTTTTGCATATATTTCTCTAATGGTTGAAAAAATGCTGAAATATGTATCAAGAACAACAACAAATAAGAAATAAGCAGATAAAGCAATGATTGCATAAATACCCAAATTCTCAGGTGATCTTCTATCACACAGCAGGGATAACATCTGTCAGCTCATTTTTCACCTTTCACCTGGATACTGATAGCAACATTTTGGTGTGATAATACGAGTTTTAAAGTCTTCATGAACAAAACCACCTTGCAGGCAGGTTCTCAACCATAATGAGAACCAAAAGGGCTGCCATACTTCCTCTGCGCTGAAGAAATCTCTTCAACTTCTAGGGTTACTGTTATCCCTGCTCCAGCTTCTTTTTCCTAAGTGCCTTGCTAAATCATCAAATGGCATCAGTTAATCTAATCTTCTGTGTAAATATTCTGTGCAAATACAGTCACACTATTTTTCTCCCTTAAAAAAAAAAAAAAAAAGTATTTTTTCAATGTTAAATTGTTGCCCATGGACTCACATTTCTGAGGAACATGCTGGTTCCTTTTCTCTTTCTATTAAACAGCCTCCACGCCTCTGTGAATATCTACATCTTTATTATTTATGTACTTATTTATATAGTGTCATGCTTACATTGAAACATTGGTACTCAGCTGACGGATTCTGCTGAAGGCAAAATCTTGCTCATCACTGAGTAAATTGCTGATGACAGATTTCTCCCGTAAATGTGATATAAAGACATCACCTGGGTAGGAGCAATCCTAGGCACAGCTACAGGTTTGGCAGAGAAGAGATTCAGAGCAGCCCTGCCGAGAAGGACATGAGGGTGTTGGTTTATGAGAAACTTAATATGAGCAAGCCTCAGTGTGCACTCGCAGCCCAGAAAGTCAACCATATCCTGGGCTGCATCAAAAGGAGCGTGACCAGCAGGTCGAAGGAGGTGATCCTGCCCCTCTACTCTGCTC
>JANHGB010029507.1:0-26802 GCA_026283785.1 Coracopsis vasa
ATACCGTGTAGAGTTCGTCATTGCCAAGCAAAAGGTCTCATCAAAACTGCTCAATTCATATGGCCGAAAAAACTCATTGTGTATATCAATTTCCTCTTCATACTTGTGGAATTTCTTCACTGTCAACTTGCGTCTGTTTTCAGGACATGCCACTGGGGAAAAGAAAAATAAAATAATCTTTTTACTAACAATTACTGACTCTGCAAAAATCTAAACAAACAGCAGCCTGCTCACCTTGGCATTTTCCTATAGACATATTCCCTCTAAGATAAGAAAATATGACATGAAGAAGATGCATAGCGTATCTTTAATAAATATGCATGATTAACCACCATAAATTGATTTTCCTTCATGACAACAATTCCTAATAAAACAGTATCTCAGAGAAATAAAACACATCAGCTATACCCTGCAACAGGAATGTAACCACCAGCATAGACTATAAATATATGTTAAATATAAGTTAATAAATTAAAAAAAATCATGAAGTGCGCACTCACACATAAACATATGGAGGCCAAGTTTTAGCCAGTTAGGTGTCTTGCATTCTGCAGTTAAAAAATAGTTCACTGGGGGTAGGTGGGAGGGGGAATAAACAAAGCAGGTATTTAGCAATCACTACTGAAACATTTATTTTTTTCTTCAGATTTGGGATCTAAACCAGTTAAAAAGCATTTTTGACTAAAACTTCTTTTTGTGAGATACACTGTAACGCAAGGAGCAAATGTAGTTCCTACCTTCATCAAAAGGAAGAGGTAAATGCTTTAGCACACCTGTGGTCCACCAGTAAGTATAACTGTATAGGAAAAACAGACACTTAATTGATAGAGAAGGTTTGATTTGTATCCAGTCTAAACATTTACACATAACAGCAACTACCCAGCCATAGAATGTCACTTCAGTAAACATTTCTTTATAAATCAAGTGTGGATAGAGGATTTATTTCAACAGGCCCCCTTTCTACTACTTTGCTCTCAGGTCATGAAATTTAAAAACACATGAATGTCAATACAGGTATAGAGGGAAGAGTGGTTTGTATCAGGTGCCTACCTCTACAGTACAGAAAGTTAATCACCCAGTACATATAGAAGGTATTTACATATTTCTCTTGTTTTGGTGTTCAAAAGAAAAAAAAACCACCACCCCCTGCTCCACCCATCACTTGTCATTCAGATCCTAAAATTCAGGAAAAGGGTATGAAGAAATGAAGGTCAATGATAATAGAATTCTGACTGTCAAAGCAGCTGACTTCTACACATCGAAATTTAATGTCCTTTCTAAATTATTCTGATAGTTTCTTCTGTTTCATTACCTCAGATGAAAAGAAAAACATTTATCTTCATTGATTTTTTATTTCAAATATGTATGTATTAACACTATTGTAAGGGCTGTAAATCAGAGCATCATGCACCATGCCCAGAGGTAGACCTGTTAGTGGGACTTAGCAAATGGTGGAGAACAGGCTGGGCAACATACTTCAATTATATGAACTATATATGTCAGAGAAAGAAAGGAATGAGTTATGCCTGACAGTCCCATCTCTTCTTGAAGTACTATATCAGGTCATGCTAGCAAGCCATTTTATCCAGTACTTTCAGAAACTGTGCAGCCATACCCAGTTTTGCTGGGTATTTTTTTCAGAAATGGTACGTAATATGGTAACAGAAAGTCTCCTTTTCCATATTCACTGTCCTTTCATGTGAATCAAAAATTATATAAAAAGTAGTATATGAAACTCATCATGAAACCTCTTCATTCTGAGGGAGAGAAAAATACAATATAGGAAATGCAGAGATAGTAAAAAGATGTTTCAATGACAGGAAACAACATCTTCCTTCTTCCTCTATCCTTGATTTCATTATGAGTTTTCATTATTTCCTTTGTTGCTGTGCTTAAGGAATACAAAAGAGGCACTGCATAGAGAGGCAGGAAGAAGTTATACAAAGAATTTGTCCAACAGTCTGACAGAAACAAAAAATTACTTGGAAGAGCTTTTTTCACCTTATTACTTATGAGACAGAGGTGCCATTTTGTTCATATAAGAAAACATCCTGGTTGTATATTATAAGCGCTCAGAAGAAATTCTGGCCAGAATGAATAAGTAATGAATAAATGAAGAATACCATCAATTTATTTTTCTTAAATGTTCCACCTCATTTGAGAACAGTATCTGTGACTAACAGACACAGTTTTACAAAGTAAATGATGAAAGGGAGACCAGGACATTCGTATATTTGAATATATCAGATGAATTAATGTTTGACGTAATGTTCAGAACCAGTGTGTGCATGAAATAGCACTTGGTTGTACAGCTGAGATGAGCTAGCATCCAGAGAAGCCTCAGGAGGCAACACAAAAGGACTAAAATTTAAAAATGGTCATATAACATGCCAGCTGCCATGATGGATTAATGGAATAAGCAGTCAACAGGGCATGAATGCACTGTTTAAGCACTTGCAATTTTCCCCAGACAAAAATCTAAATTCAGATATTCAGATCTACCGTTTGTAATGGAGCTTTACGACTCACAGAATGAACAAAGATACAAACAGCAAAATTCCTAAGAGAGATGGTTTAGCTAACAAGTCTAGTACTGTTCTTTTTGTTAAAATGGATTTTTTTTATTCCCTTACACACACAGTATTTATAATCCTTAACAAAATTATTCCATATTGTGAAGCGCTCTAAAATTACTTTAAAATCTTTACACTTTAGTGCTATTACTTCTGTATATTACAGTGGAATGTAAATGAAGAAAAATAGTCTAGACATGGCTGAAAGGAAGGTAGAAAATCATGGGCTTCTCGGTATACACAGCTGTAGACTAAGTGCATTACACACACACAAAAAGTTATCCTTATCACCTAATCTCAAATACAACAATTTACTAAATCTAACCATCAAAAAATACACTTGCATATTGCTTAATGAGACATTGGTAACTGTACTTTGGTAAAACAGTGAAGGCCTTTCACATTGTATGATAGAATTTTATATTAAATGAAACTTCTTTTTTCCAGTAGAGCCGGAAAACAACATACTAAACCAAAACCTTCAAAACACCAACATCCAACATTTTTGGTAATCTCTCCAAGGTCTGGGTGTTGCGGGTTTTAAGTTTTTATAAAAGCTTAAAAAACAGTAAGCAAGTGTTTGACAGGCTGACCAAATTATTTTGTTAACAACACATATTTTTTAAAGTTTATTAGAGCAATACCAAACAGAAAAATGAACAGCAAAATACCTTCGCCTGGTCTGTGACAGACTGAGGGTGTTCTTGTGATGCAAATAAAAATCAGTGGGAAGTTCCCAGAGATGTGGTTTTCCTTCTGTAGGCTTGAATACTCCCAGAAAGAGATTGATAGAATCTTGCCTGTCTGCATCTGTTAGACAAGAGGTACACTTAACACCAGGAACACTGCAGAGCACAAGCTCATTCAGACATCAGCTTGTTTATGTTTGCTCCTCACAGAGTGTGTATTTCCCATGACTTCTACAGCGACCTCTGGGTTTCAACCACCATAATGAAACCTCCTTTAGACCTGAACTTCTGCGACACATGGGGGTGGTACCAGTACTGCCTCTTTCCTTGGCTTCTCTCACAAGGAGCTGAGGCAGCAGCTCTGCTTAGTGGCTTTGCAGAAGCAAGACCTCATGCGGTCTCCCACCTCTGCATATATATGTGTATGCATGAAGCATGTGCTTGTAATTAGAGAGTCTGACATATGATGAATTTACTGCAGTTTAATTAACAGAGGAATGATTTAATGAAGTTAAACAGTATCCAGACAATACACAAGTTTCCCACACAACACATAGATTATGAATTCTTTGGGGTTTTCTAGCCAAAACATAATCAGTAAAATGATTAAACTTCACAAACACTTTCTAATAATTTGGGCTTTTTTTCCTGTTGGCTTAAATTATCAATTTCTCTTGCCATATTCTAAGCTTCACCAAGGCCAGTGCTAAAATCCAGTAGTTACATACCACGGTAGATGAAGCAAGACAAGAAATGTGGTTCACTTACATCTTTAAAACCTCTCTTGCTACTTAGCTACAGATAGGATGAGTTGCGACAGATACGAAGAAAAGCTGGAGCCAGATGAGGGCTTGGGGGTGGTGAACTGTGATAAAGACCTTCGCAAGCAGAGTCCTAGGGGCAGCGGAAGGCTTAAACACAAAGGAGCTTCAGATAAGGGGAGTATGTGGAGAACTATTCGTGCCCTGAGGAATTAGTATGTGGAAAGCCCTCGTCTTCACTTGTTTGCACTTCAGTAATCACCAGACAGGCATAGGTCAGACTAGTTCAATAGACAGTGCTACTCCTTCAGTTCTTTCCGTATTTCAGAAAGAGTATTTTGACAGTTGAGCGTCCTTTTAGCAACACACTGCATCAAAAAGACAAACTGAAGTCTCAGTATACCAGAAAGCAGGCAAAAGAAATAGGCAGAATCCACAAAGCAGCAGTATGACAGCAAGGACAAAGTTGGTTCCTGTCTACCACTAAAGTTTCAGTCAATACCTCTTTCTCTCCAGAGTTCAAATGTCTCTTTTCCTCTGTGCAACATACAGTACTTTTTACAGGGAATTAAGCAAATGAAGTGCTATGCAGAAATTTGGTGACAATATGATTGTAGAAAAGTATCCTATTTTACGGAAGCATGCATATATGGAGGTCAGTATTTGGAAGTGGAATCTTCTGTTTAAACAGTCACAGGGTGCAAAACAGGTCAAGGCACCGGGAAAAGGGAAGAAAAAGGCAAACCTCTGGATGTTACATGGCTCCCCTTCCCTACTTGAGGGCCTTTCATCTGGTATATGACTTTTTTCTTCCTTTTCTATCCACTTATACTCCCTTACAGATACTTCTGCTGTCCCTCCAGAGCACTCTTGCAGAAAGACACTTATTTTACCTTCTTTCTTGCTCCTCACCTTTTCAATTTTCTAGGAGGATCACTTTATAAACATTAACTCTTCTACACAGTAATACTCAAAAGCATATGTAGGTCCTTATGGTTTGTAGGCCATACTGTTTCTGCAATGTAGTGTCACAGTTTAACTAAGACATAAGGAGAGAATTAGGAAGGCTGGGAACAGTGCAAGAAAGCTATGCAAACTGGGAACAGTGCAAGAAAGCTATGCAAAACTCAGTAAAAAGGTCTGGAAAAAAAACCAAAAAAGATTGTTGAAAACACTGAGAATTAAAAAGAAGGGAAAAGTCAAAAGCAGTAACATGTATTCTTTCTTCCTGATATCTGTTTAGCAGTGTAAAGAAAGTGCCGAACAAAACCCAAGAAAGCTCTCTAAGCATAGAAACTGGAGGAGCCCTAAAGACAAAATTAATTAACATGAGCAACAGGTTAAAATTGACAGTAATTTCTGAAAGCTAAAGGCAGAGATAAGCCTGCTTTGTTCATTTACCATTGTTTCACGTGCCAGGAGCAGAAGGTATACTGACACTGTTAACTATAAAACAATTAAAGTAAAACAAGATAATTCCGTTAACAAACTATGTCACTACTTATATGACAGATGCTAAAATTAAATAAAACTAAATTAAATTTCTACTGTGGAAAACAGCCTGAATTTAAACTCATACCAACTGAATTAACCAATTTGTTGTCTGAAATGGTCAAGAGTAGCAGTTCATTAAAGCATTCTTACCTTGCTCCGTAGCAAAAGAAAAAAAGACTGGTATTCAAATGCTACACTGCAAAAGGACTCAAACTCTCTTTTGCGTTTATTGTTTCATTTGTGCAGTTGTGTTTTTAAATTTAACAGAAATACAGGACATTTATCAGAAAAATGTCTTCTTACTGTCTTACTTCTCAACTCATAATTTTAAAGTAGGTAAAACCCCTTAGCATTGAAGATTCTTCGTATGCAAGTCTTCAAGCAGGCACAAACAAACATATGTGACTGGAGAAGCAGACAGTTAACCTGAAAGGTGACAGTCCTCCCCCTGCCTTACTTTAAGGGTTGAACAATTTTATGACTTAATTTTGAACAAAAATAATGAAAGCTTTTGTCTTTCTTTGAAATGCTGGCCAAAGAAAACAGGATATTGAGCTTTTCAGATCAATTTTCTTATTTAGATAGAAAAAAAAATCTGTTTTCAAAAGTAAATAAATAAGAATGTCAATGCACTGTGCAGCAGGGACAAAAGTGCAAACAGGTTTTCTCCCTTCATTGTTAGCACCAAACGTTCTAATTATGTACAAGCAAGTAAAAAGACTGCACTGATTTTTCAAAAGATACTGCAATGTACGTGTATACTGGCACATTTTTAAGACCATTTGAGAAAACAGGAACTGAAGGGGCCATTTAATTGAATTAGTCTAAAATAATCTACTGCTCTCAATCTGAGTTTGCAACTGCAGTACATGACAAATTACTAGTCATGAGAGATTCAACACAATTGTGACTATAATGTCCCATGACTAAAAGGTTATAGTAATTAAGTTTACTTTCATTGAACACTACAAGGCAGTTTACTATACCCAGTCTTGTTTGTGGATAAATAAATTATTCCAGATTCCAAAAGCTTATTATGCATCTTGCAACTCTTAGCACTGAATACTGCAACGTCACATTACTTTCTAAAAGGCATAAAAGCTAGAAAAGTATTATTTGGAATACCATTTCCTAATTTCTGACAATCACAAATGAAATAAAAATGTTAAAATTCAACTAATCAGAATGCCTGCCAGAGAAGGTGTTAAAGGAACACCTATATTCTTAGCTAGATTATGTTCTTTTTTCTGATACAACTCATTTGCTTATAACCAGGGTTCTTTAAACCAAAAGTTGACTATCCAAACTACACCGTGTCCTCTAATATTTTAAAATGCTATAATTAAAAACATGCATGAAAAAGTAATAATTTTTGCCTAGACCTGTAAGTTTTTTTTCAAGTCACCATAAAAATAATTGTCCCGTATTTTTAGGAGGAAACCCAGGTTTTCTTCTAAGCTTCAGTCACTAACTTGATCCTGAGAACATTTTTTTAATTCTTCACTCTTCTATTACATAGGCAACATACTACAAATTTATAGGTACAGAAAAATCTACAGAAAAGCTAAGCCACATATCACGAACTAGGGTCGAACTGCATTCAAAGTTATCTTTCTTACAAGTCCAAGGCTTATCTATTAGATTAGCATCTTCAGGCAAGTCACTTAACTGATACTTGTCTTACTTTTTCCTCTTCTGGACAACTTAATTGGTAATGATTATCCAAGGATCTTTGGAGTCAACAGATGAAACAATTTTCTTAAAAATGTAAATTATTTTTAGAATAATCTATTTTTTACCATAGACAGAAAAAGTGTGGCTGAGTGATTTATTTAGGAGGCACTGTTAGCAGGCCACATTGTCTTGTTCTGAATCTGATACACAATATGACTTCAAGCAAATCGCTAAAATTTTCTGAGTTCACCATTAGTACATAAAATTCATAAGTATTAAAAACGTTTCTCAGATCAGAAACACAAGTTCTGGCTCCTGTACTGTCTGGCCCTCAGATTTTTATTTATTTATATTTTAAAGTATGTAACAATATTAAGTTACATACTTTAGAAACTCAAAATCTTGTTCTAAAAATGGTTCCTTCATCTCTGCTTTCTACGAAAATTTCAAGAATAAAATGATCTCTCTCAATGTGTCACATTAACAGGCTTGCAGATGACACCTGAACAGGCAGTGTTGTAGAGTGGACCTTTAAATTTCATACTAAAAATGCAGTAAATACAACATTGCATGCCATGTTTCAACAATGCAATCTTCAAATACAAGAAATGGATAAAGCATCAAAAATACATGGCTCAAACATGTTCAAAACCAAAGCCATCAGTAAATTGGGGAAAGTGTGCAACACCTTTCTGAAAGTTTCATTTTTCATACTGACCTCATTAAAGACTGTTTGTATACTCAGCTACAAGTTCACCAGGGTGACAAGATGGACTCTTTCATTGTGCATTCCTTCTTTTTGTAACATCTTTTCCAGGACAAATTCCTTTATTACTAAACCATATGTATAGCATGACTATCCTTGTAAGCAGACCACAACCCCAAATGTGGATCTAGAACTTTGCTTAAGCTTCCATCTAACTGTTTAAATGGCTGGCATACAAGTGAACAGCTTCAGAGATTTGTTCCATCTTGTACTTATCAGTACAGGTGATACCCTGCAAGTGTGCTTCCTTTTGCTCATAAGAATTGAGGAAGTCATGCCTTATTGCCACTACAAACAATAAAAGACTGTATCACTGAAATAAACAGGTTTCCCATTTCTCATCTAATTTGGGAAAATATGATACACAAATTACATGACCTACATCCAGAAACAGTACTTTAACTACTGTGCTCTCACCTTTTGTTGCATACACAGAATTGTCACTAACAAAACCAGTAAATTCAGCCCAAGAAACCAGCGGTTAGTGATGTATTTCTAGCCAGTGTCCAACTTACTGTTTTAAGTTCATATAGTTTCTACATAATTGCAGTCTACTGGGAAAAAAAAAAGCTACATCCTTCCCTGGCTAAGCAGCTTTTGTGAAAAAGAGTAACAAGAGGACTGACACAAAACTTAGAACACAGCAGCACTCAGTGGTTGTCATCTTGACATTTCTCAGACTACAACTTCTAAAAGCACTAACCATTTTTTTTTCAGTTATTTTGCAATGGCTCAGCATTTTTCAAAGAGGTTTTTTTCTTAGCAATGTTGTACGGAACGAAGTAGAACAGTATCAGTGACTGATACAAGCTAATAAAGCAGTAAGTTAGTATTTTACAACTTATTTAACCCCCCCAAAAAATAGGTTGTTTACTTGGTGGATCTTACTTTTTTAATTTACTTTTGTCTTCTCTACCACAGATTCAACAATTTGGAACTTCTATTCATACAAAACAATTACATGCATCAGAGCTTGCTTTTTGTTTGAAGTCCTGAGAAACACCACAAGAAATACTCCATTCAAAGCATTCTACTTGTGTTTAGATTTACCAGTTTCCTTTTATCTGTTGAAGTCATTCTGCCCATCACTTTAACAGCTCTATAACAGCTACCTGCTTCTCTATTGATCTACAGATGCTACTGACACTGTCAGTGCTACATGTATACATTTCCAAAATACTTCTTACATCATTTCACTAACTTTTATCAAATAATGCTGCATGCTACAATGTGCACTTGAGTAGGATATAAATACTTCATCAAATCAGAACAGCCATCAGATTTTACCAAATTATTTGGAAACTATAATACAGAGGATCTCTGTCGTAAGATCACAGTATGGATTACTGAAACATCACAAGTAAAATGCTTTTTAAAAAATGGCACTTGAATTTAAATTTACCTGAGAAAGCATTACTATAATATCTTGAGAGTGTTTGCATAATATCTTTGGAATGCTGAGTCCATGGAGCTATCTTTCTATAGGTTTTTACTCTATGGACAAGCTGAGAACCTCCATACTGCAGAGAAAGTGTATCTCCATGATCTTCATATAATTCTTCAAACAGCCTGAAGGAAAAGCAAAATGTGTCATCTATCAAACTAAAGAAAAAAAGGTTTTTTAGCAGAAAAAATAAAGTATTGCAATAATAAAGTCTTTCTTTTTAACAAGCAATGCATTTTCTTCTTTTAAGTACTTCTGCCAGTTTACAAAAACCGGTATTTCATTGACTTGATAGTAATGAAGCTATTAACTTACAAACACTGAAATTTCAAGGTATGTCTTTATTCTTTATTCAGGTAAGTATGTGGACATTTTATTCAGATGCAATAATCACTAAGAATCATTAGACTTAGATTTTCACTAATTTATAATGTATCAGAATGCGTTCACACTACAGAATATACATTTCTGTAGATTCAAGAAGATTAACATGTCCTACTAGTGTGCAGGGGAAAAACAAACTGTACGCCTTTTCATTTTTCATCAGCATTTTGCCTCAAGCAAGTATAAGTAAAAGACTGGGGTGGGGGTTTTGTTACATTTATTTAAAGTAAAACTTTTAGCTTTAAGTTTAGGCATACAAAGAGAATGAAGTCAAGCAGTTATCTTAACAGAAATCTGATTAACATACTTTTCCAGACTAATAAATTTTCAGCATTATTGGATTTTCTCAAGAAGAGTTCAAGTATGGAAGATCTTTTAAACTTGGATGAATAAATATTATTAAATCATTCCAATAGAAAGAACTGCACTCTTCTTCTATAGAATTTTTCTAAATCTCTTGACAAAATTAAAAAAATAAAACCATGACACACTTTAGTAATATATCTTACCTAACAGCATCCGTATCAAATTGCAAATTTGGTTTATCAATCAATCCCAATGAATAGAGTTGGTATGCCAAAGCACATTTTCCCACCATAAATTGGGCTGTGTTAGTGCGATCTAAACAGTCCACACAATTGGTTCGGAGAACTCCTGTCTGGGAAAGCAATCCAAATAAAGAGATTTTTCTTAATTAACAAATTACTATACTCACAATTACTACTTTTTTCCCACTATCCAAGACTTGTCAAACCTCAAATTAAATCAGTTCACAAAAAAATGAGGTAAGACATTTCTAAAGATGTTGAAAAGCAACTCATCTCTAGCAAGCTACATCGGACTGCTGTAATGCCTACTTTCAAAATATTCTTGCTTTTATCATTACACAAACTGCGTCTCTCCTATTCACATACAGCCCTAAAGATACACCTTAATGAGAAAAGCTATGTTATTTCAGTGAAGGAGGTCTTATTTTCAAGTTATGCTGCAACTACTGCAAAAATATAAGCACTCTTCTATCTTGCTGTGGTTCTATTGTGACAGTGCTTATCTTTTAAGCTTTCTGTATTTGGAGCAACACACACAAGCTCAAGGTCCCTGTCATGCACGTATTGTTTTACACAGTTTGCACCACCATTTGTCAATTCCATAATGCACACGAAGTTATTTTATATTATGAACTGCAAGAAACATAGTTTAATATATCAGCATAGGAAACTCTTTTGCTTAAATATATATGGCTACAACCAAACTAGTCAACTAAAATTCATTGCCTTAATAAAGAAGCACTTTTGGGTGTGACTCAGGATTCAGAGATAAAATGTGATCCCAATGCTTAAATGTATTCCAATGGTGATACCACAAGTGAGTAAAGTTAAAAGGTAGATAAAATACTCATTCCCAGTGTTAAGCAATGTTTCTAGTTTTATTTTCTTTTACTGATGGAAATTGTAACAAAATACAGATTATTCAATACTGATGAAAATGTCTATGAATGTCACCAGGCTTAAGTATGTTTATTCCTCATCTTCTCTGTGTAACATGATATTATGCAGCTTGCTAAAATGCTGCTGTTTTAACTGTCAATGCACTGGCAACACTGCAGATTAAATAGTAATGGAAACTTGTTTAAAATACGAGCATTACTTAGACTACCTCCAGCAAAAATTAAATTCCAACAGCATGAAGTTTTGTGGTACCATGCAAGAACTTTAAGACCTATTGTCCAATTGGATTTCTGAGATGGACAGCAATAATGCTCTTTAATATAATTATTAAACACACTCCATGAACCATCAAGTAGGTATTTAAATTAAATGGTTCACTGCTGGTTTGGAAGTGCTGATCTACATCACTGTAACTGTGAATTAATAAAGTACAATTTGGTACCTGCAAGCGACCAGTGGAAACAACGTAACCTCCCAGTTCATTCCATCTGAAAGAGAAACAAAACAGAATGTCATACAAGTAATTTTAAAAAAAAATAGATCATACCACGTACTGATCTGCTCAGTGAAAAACAGTGACAATTAAAAACCTGCCACACAGCAAAATTGATGTCCCTGAATAGCAAAGGCAGTGAAAACTCTACGTCACAGTAAGATACTGTATTTAAATGACATCACGACCAACCAACCAAAATCTCCTGGAAATATTCCAAAGCCATACAAGTTTTCTTCAGTGCACAAAAGTTGAAGTAGGTACAATGCCAGCAACTGGAAGGTAGAGGCCTAACATACATACTAGCGCAAGCTAGTTGATTTAAATCTCCTCTCATACCGATTCTAGTCACAAGAAATAATGTAACAGACATAAAAATTCCCAACAACTCTCCAAAGAATAGATATTATTCATTATGCATCAATTAAATTATACGTACTTTTCATCTGGCCGCAAGATACT
Source organism: Coracopsis vasa (assembly GCA_026283785.1). Classification (NCBI taxonomy): domain Eukaryota; kingdom Metazoa; phylum Chordata; class Aves; order Psittaciformes; family Psittacidae; genus Coracopsis; species Coracopsis vasa. The sequence goes on from JANHGB010029507.1 coordinate 12,189, forward strand.
GCAGTAGGAATCAGGTCGATTTACAAAAAATCCAGTCTTCTTTACTACACTTTCTGCAATCACATTCAGTCTATCAAGAACATTGCAAAGTTTGCTAAGAAGAGGAAAAAAAAAAACAAAACATAGTCAAGATACATTAATATAAAAAAAATTTCACTGCTTGGAAGGTCTTTCAATAACAAAAATTATTTAAGGGAAGATTAACACCACAGCTTTATTTACCCAACAGTAATTATGTTTATAGTTTTCTTAGATTTTACAGACTTAGGAAACACTGACTATCTGAGCAATTTTGTTTACTTTTATTAAAATACATTACATAAACTAGAAGTGGAAGACTCCAAAACTTTGAAACTTCTTGACTTTCGTATAACACTAATTTTCCCCTAACAAACTTTCAGTGCTTTGCAAGATAAGAATGAGGCAGAAAAGGGTACATGATTATGCTAAAATCATCCTCCCTCATTTTGTTTGCAAGGCGTTGTTTTGCTCAGTAACATTTGTCCGTGTGTGGCCTTCATGATTTCCTACACCTCTTGCTCAGATCAGGGCGTCCACCCATTCATTGTGGGGGACTTCAACTTCTGCTTACTCAATTTTATTTTCAAATAAAGTTTACTCAGTTTTTATTACAGTGTTTATACTTCAAGCAATAAAACTAGTACTGTTTTCCAGCAGACCTACTTCAAAACTGCATGTTAAAGCAAACATGTTCTCAGTATTCCTGAAACTGGCAGTTCCTTAGGCAGACATATACATTATCTTCCATTTCTAAAAATCTTTTGCTTGTATAAATAATCTTGTTCAAAGACCTCAGGCATATTTATATCTGTAGTAGGGTGGATAAACATACATCAAACTTAAAGATAGAAGGGGAATCCTTTGATTACCTAGTATCATTTCTCAGATAGGACAGACCACTAAACTTCATCAGCATCACTCAAGAGGAAAATCAAGAACTTGGAACTAGCGTATCTTCTGAAAGGAAATCTACCCTTATTTTGAGATTTGCTATTTGATGGTAACACAAGCAATTGCATGTGCATCCAACAGTACACAATGCCATTTTAGAACAAAAAAGTAGCGTGAAAGTGCTACTCTAAGTCAAACTTTAAAGTTTCACACCCCCATGACCAACTGTATCAACGAGCTTGTAATTTCAAATAGCGAATGAGGATTTTTTGCAAAGCTTTTCCATAAAATTTTAATTGAAAACACATTAATTTTATTCCTGCCCCTTGAACCATACCAATTTTCCCATTGTTTTACTCAGACTGATACAGTAACAGATACCTGAAAGTTGACCCACCAATTCTTATCATCCTTCTATAGTTTCTGGCATTAATAAGATACAGTAGACATATGCAGATTGGAGAACTTTACAACCGAACTGTGTGTCACTTCAGAATAGCAATCTATATCTGTAGATTTAAAATGTTTGTGCCTTGTAAATAGTTCTACATTTAGGAAAACATTCACTCTTTTCACATAATTCTAGTACAGCATTCTACTGTGCAAAAGTGTAGAATAAAGTTACAGAATGTATTTTGCCTTTCTAAAATACATGCTTCTAACAATACAAATGTTTTAAAAAATTGATATTAATGCCCTCATTTCCTTTTGGTAAAGGAAATTGAAAAGAGTGACTGATATGAAACCCCTTGTTTTTCAAAATTTTGTAACTCAATAAATTCAGTGACTGAGAAGGAGTATCTGACAAATGCAGTGTTTTGACTAATTCAAAATAAAAAGTGAATCTTGATGTCTTTCTAATAGCTTTTTTCTAAAATTTTCCTTTGCAGAGAATTTAAAAGTTTTCAGGCCTTGCTCCACTTTCATAAGAAAACACAGAAAACATTAAAAATCCTCCAAAAAAGCTGAGGGTTTATTCTGCCCATAGGTCTTTATAAAATTCTCTCATCATGCACTGATAATACATTCAATTGAAAAACAACACACTCAGTAGCATATGGTTATTTTCACTGTGGCTAAAGCACAGAAAAGAAGGATCTTTTCTACCTTTTCGTGTATTTGGCCATATCCCAGGGTATATATATAATTGCATGCTCTGGGGGCAAAAACTGGTTGAGATATGTCACGGCAGCAACAAGCTCTTCGCTAAGAATCCTTTCGTGCTTTCTTTTTTCACGTTCCTTTAGCAAAAAGAAAAGGAAGTTAACATTACAATTTTCGCTAGTAAATGTATGTAACCCATATACATATACATGTATGGATATATAGCAGAAATTTAAAGTGGAAGCTGTAACAGTAGGCAGTTCTTCATAAATACTACAATTAAGTCATTAAGAGACAGAAAAATCTAAACATTCTGGGGTTTTAACAATTGATCTGTATTAGAAGTAAAAGTCACTTGTTTCAACTGTGCATGACCATTGGCTGAAAAATGGAACCCTGTAACAGCAAAGAAGGGCACACGGAAACATAAGTGGTAATAGAAAAAGAAATGGACAAAGACAAGAGAGAAGGAAAAAGGCAAAAAGGAAAATGTCCCATTTAATTCAGGGGTACAAGAGAAAGCGGGCAAATTCTTCTCCACTACTGACAGGAGATGGGGAACAACAGCTACCATCTCCCAGCTCTGCAATAACTTAAAAAAAAAAAAAAAAAAAAAAAAAAATTAGTTTTGTTACCATTCTCTGAAAATACCATATATGTGTTGGTACTCCACATATTAGCATGGTTTTCCTCTCAACTTCATCCAAACTAAAACCTGTACTGAACCTACATTATAGAAACTGCTTTAAATATATAACCTAATGCATTCATAACTAATTAACAAATTTCCAGCACAGACAGATATAGGAAGACATAGATTTATATCCTATAAGCATGCTGGGGAGGGACTCTTCATTAGGGACTGTAGTGATAAGACAAGAGGTAACAGGTTAAAATTTAAACAGGGGAAGTTTAGATTTGATATAAGGAAGAAATTCTTAACTGTAAGGGTGATGAGGCACTGGAATGGGCTGCCCAGGGAAGTTGTGAATGCTCCATCTCTGGCAGTGTTCAAGGCCAGGTTGGACAGAGCCTTGGACGACATGGTTTAGTGTGAGGTGTCCCTGCCCATGGCAGGGGAATTGGAATTAGATGATCTTAAGGTCCTTTCCAACCCTAACTATTCTATGATTCTATGATAGAAAAAGGTATGGAAGAATCTTCCAAAATACTATTTGCCACGTGTTTAAAACATGGGATGATATTTTATTGCTGTTGATGAAAAAGAAAGTAAGAAACCAGTTAAGGCAAGATGAAGAATCCATGCAGTGTTGTAGGCTATGATCTTTCTGGTTGTTATCTCTCTTTAGTCAGTCAGAATTTTACTTACCAGTAACTTGACCCTTGTTGTTGCAAAGTACATCCACAAAAGCCACATCTGCTCATGTAGCACAGAATTTCTCTTCCACAAGGGCCTTGAGACCTGCTTCAGGGCTGGCACCTCCTACGAATTGAATATGTTTAATTTTATTTTTAAAATGAAACCAGATTTTACATAAAATATGATGGGGCTCTGCTGACTACAGTTTGATTAACAATGATCATTGTTAATTAATGATGATTAACAATAGCCAGGCCTGAAATGGGGGAGGAATGGCTCTGCTGCCTGCATCGTCTGCAATAACCCAGAGGATCTCTATCTGCCAGCCTTTGCTGGAGGAAGGTTTCAGTCCTCACATCCAACTGCAATGAAGGTGACACAGTGAGGAATCAAAACTGTGGTTGCACACCCCACTTCTGGCTTTGAATTACTGCACTGGTGTTCAAGAGATGGGACAGACAGTATTCATCTTCTGCTATGTATTCTAATAAATCCTTACTGCATTATGATGGGGGGTATTATTATTATTTATTTTTTAATTCCTGTGCTTGCGGGTTTTTTTTTGTTTGGTTTTTTTTTTTGTTTGTTTTTTATAGATTCCACATTTAATTTGCAGTTTGAACCTCCTGGGACTACAAAATGTATTCTTTTATTAGCACTTGACATCACTGCCAGAGTATGAAGAGAGAACTTCTCTATTGAACTTGATGGCTCCAAAATTCCCTTTTGATTAGACAGCCAGTGGTCAGATTTTCAAGGGAAGGGCACAGTTTCTTCAGAAATGATGTCTATTGGTTTTCATAAATATCTTTCATAACCCTGACATATGGAAAACCTCAATATCTGGGAAGAACTGTCCTCTAAAAATCATAAAATTAGAAAATTTGCTTTAAGTGACCAATACGTTCTTATTTTTCACCTTGAACCCAGCTGTGGTTCAGCTTCATTTGTTTGCTTCATCTATCACTTGCAGACTAGTAATGCCCTGGAGTCCAGTCATGGCTAGTTCTTCACAATGTCAGATGACGTATGACCACACTAGCAGAATGATGCTCCATCCCAGAGATGTTGTTAAACACAGTCCTAAAGATGACTAGACACCTGAGGAAGTAGAAGTGTTGGTCAATATACTACATCACCATGAAACATGATAGGCTGGCTTTAGCTTGGCAGTAAGTTATCTTTTGTCACATACTTGTAGTTGCACCTATAAAGTATTTCCATCTCACATTTCTTAATGTTATGTTGTTCTGCTTGTATCACAGCTGAAGACTGTTAAAAAGTATTTATGAGCCTACTGAACAAAACTTCTTGTATTTTTCCCTTGTGTGGGCTTGCTCCAGGAGCAGTGAGTAGAGAGCTGAAAGGTAGAAAAGCACTGTCTAAAAAAGTGGTGGGATAAAAGAAATCAGCTAAAAGAAATAGCAGAGATTTAAACCCCTCCCACCTAGAAATGCTGCTTCTTGTACCTTCAGTTTCCTCTGCTTCTCACAGTCTATCCTACCAAATATGTTTGCCTTTCAAAGTTACCCTGGTTTTGGAATGAAGGTATCAGCAGCGGCAAGACCCCGGAGGGTGTGATTATCTTATTTCCGGTCTGTTGACTATGTTTAAACATATGCCAAACTGGAAAGGTAGTATTTCTAGTGTGACTCTGGAGTACACTTAATGATAGTCTTGTTAGTGACTGACCTCCTGTACCTACAGAGATTAAACATCTTGGACAAATTTTCATTGCTTGAATCTGTGCCAAATCCTTTTAATGCATGAAGGACTTGATCACTTTTAAACCAGCAGTATAGAGCAAACAAGGTTTTTGTCGTTTGATGCTCAGAGGCCTGCTTGATTTTTGCAGTAAAGAAACAGAAATTCATAATCCTGGGAATAGCAAAAGAACATGTATCTGCACAGATCTTTGTTGATAATCTAATCTGATTGCAAAGTGCATCCTGCCTGGACCAGGCTGAGTAACACTGCAGCAGGCAGTGGTACTACAGTCATGCTACCTTGCATAATGAAAATACTTTATCTGAGTTCGATCTGTCTATGCATCAGAAGCATAACCTCAGCTTTCAAAATAAGGTATATACTTTTAAAGTATTTCTATTGTGGAAATTAAAGTAAATTAGACCATGTTGTAGTGTTGGTTTTAGCAACTTGCACTTACTCTACTTCCATCAAATTTAGACTTAAATGTAGCTGAAAAACCTTACTAGATCTATAACAGGGCTATTTTTAGGGCTCTTTTTATGCAACACTGACTTAGCATTTCATGGTATCTGGCAACGCTGGCCTTTCTGATTATATTGAACCTTGCTGAATGGGAATTTTTGTATCATTTATGAGCACTTCTTTGCTCTGCCTGTATTCTGTATCTTCTTCTCAGGGAGGATGACAGGTGATGTCTCAAAAGATAAGTAATCCTCCACTACATACCGTCTGTCTACAGTAAGTTCTCTAGATGTTCTACATGAGGTTCTCCAGGAAAATTCATCATGGCATGTTACCTACTTTATTTATCCATGCCACCTGATACACCTACTATAAATAGCTGTTCTTAGATGACTGAGTCTTTTTCTCTCACATGTGTCAGTCTGCAGGATCTAATTCTGTACCTGATTTTACAAAACTGAAGACTCATAAGATGAATGGGCTGCATTCCACTACTAAAAAAACCATGCAATTGTATCCTCTAGGAATATTTTGATGATTTAAAAAATCCTAAGGATAGATGTCATTTAGAAGGAAAAAGAAATGGGAGGGATTCCATCCCCCCTTTCACACTTATTTCCTCTTCTTCACCCTATTTCCTTTTATTGCTTCTATACTCAGGTAATCTTTCTGTCACAAAATTAATTTTGCCATTTTGTGCATCTTTTTTTTTTTCTTCTTTAATTTTGCGTAGCTGTTGTGGCTTAACCCAGCAGGCAGCTAAAAACCACATAGCCACTCACTTCCTTCCCCTCTCAGTGCGATGGGGGAGAGAACTGGGAAAAAAAGTAAAGTTTGTGGGTTGAGATAAAGACAGCCTAATGGGACAGAAAAGGAAGGGGGAAAAATAATAATAGAATTAGAATATAGAATATATAGAATATAGAATATGTAGAATATAGACTATAGAAACTAGAAACAAGTGATGCACAATACAATTGCTCACTCCCTGCTGACTGTCACCATCAGCCAGTCCCTGAGCAGCAGCCCTTGCCTGGCTTTCCGCAGAGTGTATATGCTGAGCATGACACCACATGGTATGGAATATCTCTTTGGTCAGTTGAGGTCAGCTGTCCTACCTAGGTCTCCTCCCAGCTTCTTGTGCCCTCCAGCCTACCTGCTGGCAGGGCAGCATGAGAAGCTGAAGAGTTCCTGACCACTGCTTAGCAACAACTAGAACACTGGTGTGTTATCAACATTGTTCTCATCCTAAGTCCAAAACACAGCACTGTACCAGCTACTAAGAAGAAAATTAACTATCCCAGCCGAAACCAGCACAATATTCTACGTTACACTACCACTATGTGAAAAAATATTTCTACTTATTTCCAGGTATTTTCTGTATTTTTATTATTAATGAGAATGAGATTGGAACCAAATTCAGCATCACCCAATGGCTGATTAGCGATCTTAGTATTTGTGGTAAGAATGGGCAGATAACAATTCTATTTTGAAGGAGAGGTTAACTATTACAAAATTTTGTGCACACCCTGGACCTTCCTTGATACCTTAAGTAGAAAAAGTAGATGACTGCATGTAACCTAACTTCTCACCACTAGAATGGTTTTCCTTACCTTATGACTGAAGGCTGCGCTGACAGGAGGCCATATTAAAGCTTGCAAAACCTGAGCTTGTGGTTTAACATTGACAGTAAATCCCCTGCGCACTACGACAGAAATGATGGCCCAGATCGTAGTTTGCTGGGCAGATATGCATAGGGACAAGGACAAAAGTAAAAATAATTCACCCAACCCTTCCTTTCTGTGCTCAGGGGCAGGTTGTAGAACACAAGAAGTGTTGAAAAACAGTGGCTGCAAAAATTCAAACCAGCCCAACCTATCTTTGGAGGTGGTGCTGAGCAGGCCAGCAGGGTGCAAAAGGCGGTGGGCTTGGCACAAGTACGAAGAGAGCACATGTACAACAGTCACAAGGTCATGCAGATACTACTCAAATACCTATGAATATTTGAGCTTCAGCTGCTGCCAGAAAGTGTTTTTTTGTCACTGTAATTCTACAGGTAGAATTATATTTTTACATATAGGACAGAATCATGCCCCACATGGAGGTTCTTGTTCCAAGATAACAAAGAATGTCTTCTTCCTTAGTTCATTTATCATGACATAGAAGTGTCCTCTCAGGGAGCTTTACATTCATAAATATATTGCTAGATTTTTACTGGTTCATTTTCAGTGTGGGCAAGTCCTAAAACCACTACTTGATAAAGAAACTTGAGGAAGAACAGGAACTGATGTTGGGATGTCCTGGGGATGTTACCTTCTTATGTAGAATCCATTGCTGTGTAGGGATGAATCTGGACGTTACACAAAATACTGTCAGCAATGAAACACCGTGTTTAGCAATTTAGGAAAGATATGCGAGGCAATAGAAAAGAATCCAGAAAAGCAACAAAGATGGTAGACACATGGTTGTGTGTTTCACAAACACTGAGCTCTCTTAAAATAACACGGAAGGAAGAAAGAAAAGCCAGAAAATTATATATCAGCAGTACTATTTCTAAAAATAATGGTTTTCAAACTTTTCCATGAGGCATTAACAGCTCTTTAAGGGATAATCTTTATTGCTTTGTAATGTACAAAGCAATAAACAGCTGCTGAGATTGATTAATAGCCAAAGCAAAGTTGAGGCATGTAATCAATCTAAAAAGCCATTTATTGTGAGTATACTACAAAGCAATAGAGATTATTGCTGTTGCACAACAAACCATAACAGAGAAAACACACAGACACACACACACAAAGCAAAAACAGTTGTTTTCTGTTCAAGGCTCACAGTGCTACACTGCCTCTTTTCTCAGCTTTCAAATGGCAATCCATTTGAGTAAGGCAGGCAACTAGCCTTACAGCAAGCGATCTGCTGGCAAAACTAACACCCTAAGAACTTCAGTGTTACCTGAGGGATAAATAATATTTGGGGTTTTTTTTAGTTTCTACAATTAGAAATACAAATTCCACATGTGTTAATCTTGTCCTTGGAACTGGTACTGCTATCCATATTACCAAGTAAAACAAAGAACTGGCTCACCAATTGAAAAATTACTTAAATTTATGCTAATGCAGAGCTTGTTTAGAAATGAAGGCTATTTATCTTTGCTTTTTTTATGAATGGCTACTAAATCACTTCAAAGTTTTCACAGGAATACTGAATGGGACAAGTGGGTTTGAGCTCCAGCTATTTCGGGCAACTGCCTCACCCCATTCTTTTTATACAACTTTAATACAGCTCTTAATACATTTCAGGTTTTGCCTCCTCCAGTGTTCCAGGGAGGCTGTTTCAGAATTCTACGTCTCCAGTGGTTTTAAACCTTTAAAAAATTTTGCATTTCCAGGTCAGATAATGCCCATTTGTTCCTGAGTCAACACTGTCTTCTAGTGTAAACTGCTCTTTATCTTCTTTAAAGAGATTACATGGAGAGAGCCTCTCACCCTTCACTTTGGCAGAACAAACTGTGCCACTGTAGCCTTATGCCACAGTAGGCTTATGCGTTGATCAGTCTCATTTAGCACCCATCCCTGTCTCAATCCCTCTCACCTGAACACAGATGCTCTAGATGGCACTGAGTTCCAGAGGGGCTCTCAACACTGCCTTCTCCAGCCACACTCACTTACTGGAAATAATCTCACCCAGTAAACCCAAGGTTCAAATTTGCCTTTTTCACATTCCCTTAGCATATGAAGCCAGTGGTCAAACTGCACTTCCAGGCACAACTTGCATATTTCTGTTTCTGAACTGATGACCTTGCAACTTATAACAGAAATTTGTATTAGTTCACAAGGGCACATGCTTGCCATTTACACTATTAAGTTTCATTCCATTTCTATTACTCTAGTTCTCAAGGTTATTCAGTTTTTCCCGTATCACATTGCCATCCCCTTCCATACTAATCATGTCTCCCATTTTCTTGTCATCAGCAGATTTCATTAGCAGACTCCTTCTTCCTATTTTGAGGTAATGAATAAGAATACACCAGTATCCTTGAGCATAGTAAAATATCATTCAAGGCCAGGTATCACAATAGCAGGAAGTGCATTCTTCAATTTCACATTTGCAGGAAATACAATTCAGCTGAGTGAAAATTAAATTTCATATCCTAGTGGATATAAACTTTCCAACCTCTTGCCTTTGCAAATCTGAACTATTTCATACCTGAAATATTACCTGAAATTTAATAACATCTACTTAAAATATTAGAATAAGAATTTTCATAATTCTAAGTACGGGATATTGTATTCCATAATTCCATACCTCTTTACAGATAAAATTTGGACTGTATAAATTGTACCCATGGTGTAGTGATCACTTTGCTGGTTTCTAAGCATTTAACTCTGGTACTTAAAATATTTGTTTTAAAGTCATTTATACTGTAGCAGTCAATTTTACCCTTTAGCCACTCTCATATTTAATTTATTTTCACTTTCATACTATTCCAGCAAATAACAGCCTTCCTGGAGCAGATGATCCCCACACTTAAGATCATATTCTCTGTGAATTCCTGTTCTCTGTGGGTCTGAAAGATCACATTTCCTCATTTTCCCACTTTGGGGTGCCTTACCATTCTTCTCGCAGGGTACACTAGGCCCAGATTCATGACCTTCTTAGCCCTTCTCTACTTCTTATCGCTTTTTCCAGCTGGAGAGTTCACTATCAGCAAAATCAATGAAAATCTCTCAATAATGATCAGCTATATTTATTTTTTCCTGTTAGTATTTTATTTGCAAAATGATTGTCACTGCTGTACATGATCTTTTGGCAAAAATGTTGACGTTCCACTTACAGCAGCCAAACTGAAGTTTGTACCTGTCTCACTACATGTGTCTAGTGCTACATTTGTATTGCTGATCAATCTGAAAAGAGTGGAAGATTATTTTTTTTTTCCCCAACAGAGTGTAGACAGAGGCCTGTTACCATTTAGCAGAAAATGACCTACTGGAAGCTGGCTTTGCTGCATCGGCATAGCAAGGCAGAGATGGGACTGCTGGTGGTAAGGCAGGAGTAAGCCAAGTAAGATGGATAGATGCACAGCAGCCTAGTGAGAAGTGCTGTGTAACATCAGTGTAACTGGACCTATGAAGAAGAAGATCCCTGCAGATCAACAGTTGATTATAAAGAGTTTGTCCTAGCAGACAATAAAACTGCATTGTTCGAACAAGGCCAGCAGCAGAAGCATACAGAGGAGATATGAGTTACAACCTGCACTGGCTTGGGTGTTGGTGAGGAGAAGGGCTGCTGGGCTCTCCCCTTACCGCTTGCACTGCTGCCACTGTGCAAGCAGCCACCGGGATGCCTGCTCATGAGATGCCCTGAAGCTGTGTACCACTGTTACTGCTGCTGCTGGCCATGTTTGAACTAGAAAGTTTTACTGGCAGAAGTTCTGCTGGCATGTGCTATCGACATAGCTATTTCGGCAGGATGTGTTCATGTTTGGCTGTTTTTTAAAGATGCAGTATGTCCTCAGAGCATTGGGCTTTTATCAGCAAAAGAAGTCTGGCATTATGGGAGGCTAGCCCTGAATACCTTGTGCCATGTTTGGCAGATTGCCTTCTGTTAATTTATTGCCGCATATTGTGAAGCAGCCATTGTATACTGCAAGGTACAATGTCACATCACAAAGTCTGTGTAAATATTGGGTCAGATTTTAAAAAACTTCTGTCCTTCGCAGTAACCTATTTTTATATGTATTGTTCCTCCACATTGCAGATTTCTCACTGCCGGAAACCCAGAATATATCAAACAGCAGAGCTCTTTTGTTCATTTAGGGCAGATGAAAGGATTCTTTCATATCTAAAGAGCAACCTAAAATATTGGGTACTGTGGACAAGTGCAACATAGAGACAATGAATGGTAGCTAAGTATTTGCAATAAGTATTTGCTAAACTACAAGAACAAATTGTAGTTTTCAGTCATACTGTGAACAATTTCAGAGTTCTATGTCCAGTTTGTGTTAACCTCATAACTCGTTCACCGTGAGTCACAAGCTGTTTGAAAGGAGACAGTGGAGGAATACATGGTGCCAGCTTTCTGAAAAGCTGTTCCGATCCGGGCATTTTGGCATTGTTTGGGGTGCTCAGTCTCCAGTGAGCTACACAAAATTAAGTATTTCCTGCTGCATGGTCTTTTCATGCTGGGCAATGTACTGGAAATATGAGATATACCTGATACAATGAGCTTTGTTAACTGTGGAGGAACAGCAAATAAGGTTTGCATCCAATTCGGTCCCACCTTGTTTTGAATACAAAAAATGAAAGCAGTGCTTCTCCATGGTGATCTCTAGACAATATGTTACATGAATGTTGTTTGGGAGAAAGCCCATACTTCTCTCCCCATCTATACTGTTGTCATTAATAGAGTCACAAAGCCAACTCTGGCAACAGAGACGAGGCAGCTCTGGTTGGAAAGGTGTTTGTAAGAATAAAACCCCTGTAACTGGAAAAAAAAAAACCCCAACAAACCAGAAATAGCCACCAAGCCAGAAAACTCTAATGTAGCGGTCTCCTACAAAAAACAATGAAAGGTCTCAGCAGGTACCTTCATTTGCTGAGCAAAGTTTCATCCCCTTGCCTAAACTCAGCACAAAGCAGTGCTTTAGTGCTTTTTTTCCAATGACATTTCCAGATATTAGACACAAATGCATTCCTTCTATCATATATGTACAACAGATAGATAGAAAATACATAGAGCTTAGAGACCATATGCATGCATGGAACCCGATGACCCAAACTGCATAACCACATGTGTAATGCGAGTTCCCAAACAATGAGTCTGACATGTTATGGACATGCAGCGCCTCTGGTCTGCAGGCAGTCTGTACACATACAGTAAGTACAATGTATTCTGGACAGGTCCAGTTTACCACATATTCACAGATATTCTGCTTAGCACATGCAAAGAAGGTCTGGCATGACTCTATGCACTGTGCTGCACATGGACTGAGACTGCTGTTTTAGATTTCCTGGATATAAGTCAGGAATTCAAATTTCTATAGTGCTATTTACTGGAAATATATACTCACTCATTTGGTTCCACTGTCTCTAAAAATCATCTAAAGTAATTTGGGTTTCTTCCAATGATACTGCATGTTATTGGTTTAAAGCAATACGATGAATGTGCTCACTCACTGCTTTGCAATAGCTTTGTTTCTGCTCTGTGAAAGTTTTGGTTTTGACTTTTTTGACTTTTGACAAATACTGACATTTCAGTACTCTTAATATACTCTTAATATTCCCTCCCTCAGCAGTTGGTCAATACAGTTTGATAAGAGAATGTGGTAGGAGGAAAAGTCAAAGAATGCCTATGTAGAAGCCTTGCGAAAGTAAGATCGCTATGTTAATACACCAGCCCTATTACAGTGAATTCCTTTCCTCAATTAGCTATGTGTGTTCAGTGAGCTCCCTAAGGGGTTCTGTATCTCAGTAGTTTTGACTCCATCCCAATCTGTTCCTCAAAATCTCTTTTGATTAATCCAGTTCTTGGTATCCTTCATAGGCTTACATGAATGATAAGAGCAGTATATCAGCTCAGTATGTTCCCTGCAATGAACACACAACCACCAAAAGGTGTTCACAACAAACTGGTCCTAAAAGGAACACCTTGGACCTCTAAACTTAAGGTTGTGTCCTGTAAGAAAATAAACTGCCTCTTCTTCCTTATCTGGCAGTGGGTCTTATTTCTGCTTTTACATTTTACATTGGATTGTGGCCTCCATGAGCTTCACATTTTCCTTCCATACCTATTTTTTATTGAAAAAAGGCTGTTTCCCCAAGCACCCCTTCCAGGTCTGCCTGTAGAAATTTGGGTTTTAAATTGAGTAGCAGCACCAAAGTCAGGTGGAGTCCTGTCTGTCTAGTCAGGCCAAAAGGCAGACTAGAAGAAAAGCAGGCATTCTGCTAACACACCAGGGATTTCCAGTCACTCGCAGAGGCAGCAGAATTAACAGGAAATCAATGAAAGCAGTCATTGATGTAGGGACAATTGCATAGTGGGTGTGCGGCTGGTAGATCGCTTACAACGCTTAGTTGGTACAAGAAGTCCTTGCATGCTGTGTGTCAGCACAAACGTACCAACTGAAGGGTATTTCACTTAGGAAGCCAGCACAACTACATTGGGAAATCTCAGGGGTTTACTGATGAGAGTGAACACTGAGCATGGAGGGAATCAAGAGCTGGTCAGAGTGAGGGTAAGGTGCGGAGTTTGCAGGACATTGGCACAGTGACCACATCACACTGAGCAGTGCAAGTTAGACATGGCAATTTCCAAAATCTTAAATTTCAGCCAAATCTGAATAGGATTTTAAGGAATAAATAAATAAATAAAAATAAATCTATCACACAATATTTAAGGTTGGAAGTGACCTCTGGAGATCATCTAATCCAATCCCCGTGCTCAAAGCAGTCAACTAGAGCAGGTCACTCAGGGACTTTTTCAACCAGATTTTGAATACCTCCAAAGATGGAGACCTCTATGAGCAACCTGTTCCAGTGTTTGACCACCCTTATCACAGAAATTTGTTCTGTTTAAATGGAGTTTCTTGTATTTCAATTTGTGTCTACTGCCTCCTGTCCTATCATTGGGCACCACCAAGAAGTCTGACTCCATCTTCGTTGCACCCTTTAGATACTTATACACACAGTAAGATCCCACCCAGAGCCTTCTCTTTTCTGAGCTAAACAGTCCCAGCTCTCTTGGCCTTTCCTCACACTAAAGATAGTCCAGTCCTTTAGTCATTTTAGTGGTCCTTCACTGGGCTTACTCCAGCATGTCTGTGTCTTTGTTGTACTGGTAAACCCATGACTGGACCCAGCACTCCAGCTGTATCCTCATCAGTGCTGTGCAAAGAAAAGGATCAGCTCCTTCCACCTGCTGGCAATGGTCTTCCTGATGCAGCCCAGGAGGCTGCTGGCCACCTTTCAACATTGCTGGCTTGTGTTCAACTTGGTGTCAGCTGGGATCCCCAGGTCTTTTTCTGCCAAGCTCCTGTCCAGCCAATTGGCCCCTCACATGTACATGTACATGCATGAGGTTATTCCTCCGCAGGTGCACGGCATTACATTT
>JANHGB010029507.1:26902-50853 GCA_026283785.1 Coracopsis vasa
GAGGTGTCCCTGCCCATGGCAGGGGGGTTGGAACTAGATGATCTTAAGGTCCTTTCCAACCCTAACTATTCTATAATACTATGATTCTAATCACAGAATCATTAGTGTTGGAAGGGACCTCTGGAGATCATCTAGTCCAGTAATAAAGGAACATGAACTTTAACATTTTAATATTGAGCATCTACAGAGAGGGAAAGAAAGACACATTTTCAGCCACTGTATCAAAAGCCCTGTGAACAAAAGCATATAATGATTCATGTGTCAAGGTCATGTGAGCCTAGACTCACTATAGCAATGGCTTTTGAAATCTATGGCTGCAAGAGATAAAATAGTTTTCTTGTCAACAAATACTATCCCGTGTTGATTCCACAGACTCCTGGACAGTCTTAAAAGCACTCCTACACAGGAAAGCTTCTAGAAATAGAAAATAGATTATCTAGTTCCATTTATTACAATTTAAGAGTTTTAAAAACATTCCTTTTGAATTTTCCCTATTTTTTAATACCAGGAGTAGGTCCTGCATGCACATAAAAGGTCCTTTTTTTCTGCTGAATATAGTTCTACATCATGATAAATGATTTTTTAAAACCAAAAAAGAAGTAAGATATGATTCAAGCAAAACAAAACAATATATTAAATTCAAATGTGGAACCAGCTACCACCACAGAAAAAGGCTGGACCAGAACAGAAAAAACCCCACAACACAAATACAAGATGTAATAATCAAAATTACAGTGCCATCCAGAATCCAGGCTTTGTACCTCAACCTATTACACAGGGGTGAATTGAATTACTGCAGCAATCAATGAAGCTCCCCGCATTGGTCCAGCCAGGCTGACAATGGCACTGCCCACCAGCTAGCATCAAAAGCTCCAGTTTTCTATCCTGCTCATACTTCTATAACTCTACCAGGCAGGGCAAAATAAAGAAGGTAAGTCTTTATCATAATATTTCAAATAACTTAGCCATCAGCGTCAAGAAGTCTACAAACCTCATTTTGCATGAAACCATACTATTTTAGTGGGTTTAGTGCTCAACTAAACTTATTGGTAAATTTATTTGAACTTACATCTAAAGGGTAATAGCAAAAACCTGAAAGCAACAGCAAAAGGTTACCGTAAGAGGGTTACAAACATTGTAATCTTCTTTTTTGAAGAGTGGTAGTGGAAGCAGAGTTATGCACTGTACTGCATAGGATGAAATTTCTGAAGAAAATAATGCATCTATGAGCTAATATTAGTTTAGAACATAATGAAAAATTACACAGAGACTCTACAGAAGTATAATATTAAAATTAGAAAACATATAGAACATACTAAAATTTTTGTACCTTCACAAGATTCAAAATAATAATGGGAGAACCAAATCTCTGAAGCATTTGGTCAAAGTGAAGAGCAGCAACATGTGCAAAAGGATCTCCTTGGTCCACTGTAATAAATACGTAAATTCAGGACAACATGAAATGAGCTGCAGAGTCACTTAAATAACTTTCCCCTAAAGTACTCTTCACAAAACACATGCTAACTCTTTGACAGTAATGATACAATTACATACTTCCCCCTCTTTTCATGCAAAAGCTGTTAAAAAAACCTTCCCTTTTCCAAATTGGAAGCAACTTCTTCACCAAAACTTTAATGAGATGCTTACACAGAATAATTATTCTAGCCCCACTAAAGTTAGCCCAGACTTTTTCCACGATTTTCAATAGGCTCAAAATTTTATTCACAATACAAAGGCACATGTAACTGATTTTGTACACAAAACAAGCATAAAGAAAGCTGACATCTTCAAACAGAAGTTTTTCTATTCCATTTCTGAATGTGAAGTCTAAGAGATTGTTTTCTATTCAGTTTCACCAAATACAAACATTCAACCATATAAACAGCTGTATGCCATGATGTTTATTATAAAGAACATTGATATACCTTAACTTACTGCTTCCCAAAGAACAAATGTATAGACAATTCGTTCATTTTTAGTTTTCACTTACTGCCTCCGGTGTTTGTGTAGGGGACAGCGCTAACTATAATCTACCACAAAGAATTTGTACATACATGTTATGGGTGGCTTAGGCATCATAGTGGAAATATCTTGTGACCAGTACAGAGGGACAGATCCTCGAACCTGAACATAGGATGAATAACTTCCCACAGAAAATGACATAACTGAAGCATCATAAAGTATTTGTTCAGTTTCTACTTCATTAGCAACATCTCCCTATAACAAACAAAAATACATGTATGGTATAGACACGACGCTTCAGGGCTGCATGCATTATAGAGAACTGATCATTACATACAATTAAACTGCAAGACACCATATCACAGCAGTGAGAACACCACTGAAGGTTAAATTCCCATTTGTCCCTAAATGCATATTATCAGGGTTTTTTTCCCCCCTCTATTTTGGAAATAACATTAACTGCAAGTGTAAAAAAATCACTGCCAGTTAAGACTTATTATTTTAAGAACAGCTTTATTATCTCAATTAAGAATATGATAACATTATCTAATAGCATAATTTACAGTCAAAACTGTAACAACCCTCTAAAACATTTCAATTCTGCAGTCAGTCAAGCTCAAGCTTTCATATAGTTGGGGAGGGCACGAGAGAACTCCTAAAATCAGATTTAATTTACCTCACAGCTTGCTCCTCGTTTCAGAAAACGTGTTCCAGCAAATTTGCTTGATCTTCTAGCTATGAGAGTGACGTATATAGGGCGACCATAAATTAACAGTTCTTGAGAGAGAAGTTAAGGTTTACATTTCACATGCAATTTTTCATTCACTTACTTTAAGCACAAATTCTAAAAAAAGCGTACAAAACTGAAACATATGATTTACTGACATGTCCTTAACAGTGACGAGTACCACTTCCAAACTTCTTTTTGCAGCTGGGAGAGAGCATCGGCTTTTTCAACAATGGTTTTTAAGAACTCTGAAAACGGAATCTACATTATATCAACCACTCCTCACATCATACAGAAGAGAAGTATTTCTATTTTATGAAGTGGCAATGGAAGTGAAATAGGCCCAAGATTCATGATGGGCCACCAATACTGCTTTAGTGAGTACTGGGATTGAAGTCTGGAAGCTTCTATTTTCAGAGCAAGTACACCAGTCACCCTCTAATTATTTGTCTGGAAAAGTAGATAAATTTGCAACTACTTAAGTAACAACAACTGAAAACCAGAGATAAACAGCTACAGATGCAGTGGTGGCTTCCTTTTAGGCTTTTTTTTTTAATTATTAAAAACAAACAGAAAAGATAGAATGAGATGTCTAGCATGACTATCACTGCTTACTTAGTGCAAGGGAGGCACAAGAAAGAGGAAAGAAGACATTTGTTGATCAAATACCTAGAGCAAAGACTAATGCCACACATGAAGTAGCTGCACACATAACGCAGTAGAGGGTAAGACCCTCTACTACTACATTGATTAAGTAAGACCACAGATGAAATAGTGGTATATGAAAAACTGATCTAGCTTTCTGTCTGGGGACTAAGCCAATCACCAGCAGCCTTATAATCATAAAAAACCCCGTTAAAATCAGATTTTACAGACACCACTAACCTTAACCTCGTAATTGTATTTGCTTGCTCAGATACTTTGTTGACAGGCTTTTAAACAAACATTATGCTCTTGATGATTAAATTAGAGTGTGACTGTAATATACTAAATTCTTACCAAGATGTTGAGATGGCATTTTTTTGGAGTGTGATCTGCATTTGGGCTTTTTCTGCTAATACTACAATATAAATAAACCCATTTACTCATTTCAGATCCTACATAGCCAGGAAAAAAAGATTTTCAGATATCCTAGTATTTACTTAACTCTACTCGAAAAGCAGGCCTAAAGTTCTATCATCATCATCAATAGAAACAGAATAAATACAAGAATTTCTGCAAATCTCAGTTACTAAATAATGTTTTAAAGATTAGTGAGAGAACACTTCTGGGTCAGCAGTTCAGTTCTGTTTAGCTTTTTCCCCCTTTCCTCAAATATATGTGAAAAGATACAGCTAAGCCTTAAAATCCTCCCAAGTTCTTTATTATTAAACCCCATGGTTACAAACCATGACTCTTTGAGAATTCTGTTATAACAACATAACTGTGTTTTTTATTTAGCATAAAACCTAGAAAAGTAATGAAAATAAAAGCCACTCAATAATTCTAAAATTTAAAAGTATTTACATGACAAAGAAATCATTCAATGTATTTCACATATTCAAACTTTTTAAAAAAGTTTTAAAACATTCCTTACAACAGTAAAAGGATGCTTGATTGCCCACAGAATCCGTGAATAATATACAGCAGCCAGTCACGATGAACAGTATTTTTCACTGCCTCCAGAAGCTTGCCATTCCACACATACTTTTCGTAAGGCTTACTGCAAATTCCAAATACACCTAGGAAGTTGTTACAATGAAAATGCATTAGCAATTAAGAAGAAAGCTTACCTGCACCAGACTTTTAAAATCCAGGTCACCGGACCTTCATTTTGATTTTCCTTCGACTGTAATTCAGTGTATCATTTACTCACATCTTTGAAGTTTGCCAAACACAGATAACTTTAGGCACATGCTGAATGAAGTTCAGCATTTATGAGGATCTGCAATTTTTCTATGGTTGCCAGTCACTGAAGTATGTGAGTGCCTTCATGCAGAAGTTTCTGATATTTACAGTACTGAAAAGAGATCTCTGCATGGTAGCAGCAGAGGATTTGATAGTTAAGGGAAATAAACCCAATTGTAAATTCCAGTTAAGGCAAAAACACTTTCATAGGAGGACTTTACAAGCTTTTCAGTTCTGAGCCAGCTCTGGAGTTATCTATTAAGCTCTGGAAGATCATGTATATCCCTGGCCACCTTCACAAAAACCACATCAATCCGCTTGTCACATAATTTAGACTGGTTTTCCTGATAGGCACTGACACAAGAAATGCAGCTATTGTGGACTTGCAAATTAAAATTCAATTTCTGATATAACTGGAACCTAAGTCTTTTTCTGTTTCAAAATTTAAGACCAAGATGACAACTAGCACTAAAAGCTGGTGAAGGGAATTAAATGAGTCTTGAAGAAAAGGAAGAAGACAAGAACTCTATTACCTACATTTTTTGTGTAGTTTTAGCAAATTAAATTTCTGGCACGATAAGTTATATCATAGTAGTATGTCAATTAGCACAGCCTCTGCTGGGGGAAAAAGATGGGTTCTCCTAACAGGCTGAAACTGAAAATGCAGCTGTTGAACAAAATGTTGCTACCTAGTCATCAAACTTACCACAAGCCCAGGAAAAATTGATGTAACCATTTTGGTGAAGGAGTGAGCGTATACACTCAGCAGAACCTGGCCACAAGCACTTGGTTAGCAGTTTGTCTTCCTTCTCATTTCTAGCAGCATTGCTCTGGTGAGAATTTGCTCTTGAATGACAGATGGCTATTTCTTATACATATTCTATCATATGAACTAATATCTACTGGAAATTAGCACACTGCCGAGTCAAGGTTATGGCATCTTTTTCTCCAAAGTTTTCACAAAGACATAGAGATGACATTGTATGGATTCCTGAGGAATCCTGCAGATAAAAGCCTTGACAGCAGAGGAATTATTGTTCCCTCCACTATTTAGAGTTTACTGCATACAGCATTACTTTTAGGCTTTTAAAAGAAATGCTAAAACTATTTAACATACAAAGTTCCAGCAGAGACAATTACTTGCTTACCTAATGTTTACTACCATTCTCTGAGTTGCAGTCAGTGTAGGTCTATTCTAGGCGTTGTGATAAAAGGGTGTGAAAAACGGGTGGACAAACAGTGTCCAATTTTATCTCGGATAAATTTGGGTCTGGGGCTGTTTCAAGCATTTCTGTATTTTAACTATGTGCTTGTCAGACCTTCAGAGTCCCCTTTACAGGCACAAAAGGCAGGACCAATAAATTCTTTCTTCAATGCCTTGGAAGACTCATTTTGGTTAAAAGAAGCAGAAGACAAGTCATGAAATTCACAGTATCTCAAAGAACCAAGGTTACATTAGGTCAAGTGGGATTTTGTATCATGTTTCTCTGTGTATTATATTTTGTGTGCAACAGAAGTTACACTGCAGGTGACTACAAATAAGGGTGGTAATGCAGAGAGGCTGTTGAGCATCTATAATCAGTAAGATTCGATAAGCGCAGATCCAGGTGTTGTATCTAAGCTGGCTTCCAGATCAAGTTCATAGTTTTAAGTAAAACAGCAGCAGACTTGCTCTACCCTATTCTTCTGCTTATAAGTGATGTACTTAAAAGGCATGGTGTTCTATTACTAAAAAGGCTACTTGAATCTTCGCTGCTGTTTGAGACTTTTAGAGCAATGTGTTCATTATGAATCAAGCATAGCACTGTTATTTCTGATACTTCACAATTAAGGAAAACGTGGTGTCACATACGTAATAGTTAAAAAAAAAACAACCCACAACACAATTTTGACAAGCATTCAGGTAATTAGTCACAGGGCAATAAAACTAAAAACCATCAACCTCAACAGAATGAAATCCATTATTAAGAATTTCAGGAGAGCTTTTGTACATGAGTGTGAGCAAAGCAAAAGGGAGAGAAACCAGTTTTCCTGTCTGACTGGTTATCTTTACACTCTTATGAATATGTTGATACAAAGTGATTTCAACTGAAATCAATAGTTTTTCTCAGACTTTCTGATACTGCTTACTACATCAAATTGATACTAACATCATATAATTCCTCTGTCATCAGTATTTTCCAACACAAATAAAAAAAAAAATATATTTATCAGTCATTGCTTCCCACGCTTTGTAATTTATCCCTATTGGGAGTCTTACAAGCCAGTTGAATAATCAATTGCTGAATAATGTCAGCAAGTTCAATTATCTGCAATGTAAATTAACAAAACAATAATTAATCACCTCTAGAAGTTGCATTATTCAAATGTCTGTAACTGGGACTTTACGTAATCTTTTATTAACTCAAAACTGTTATGAGACAGGTGATCAATACAAAAGACCCAAATGTTTCTCAGAAGTAAACTTAAGTGGAACATACTACAAATGTACTCTTGACCAACATCAGTTTAATTAGGCATATTTGCTTACCACTTCCACCCTGTGTTGAAAGTCCTTCATCTTCAAATATATCAAAACTTTCTTGTCGGGTCTGTGCTGTTTCAGTTTTTAATGTCTCAAGCGGCATTCTCAGGACAGTAAGATTATACTGAAGGGAGTGAGACAGATCATAGCTGTAACTGATAGAAAGTTAGCACGTATTAATAACTATAGATGCATGGGACTTTTCTGAAAGCCCTTAATCTCCATCTGTGTTTATATTTAACACTACTATTTTATCCATTAAAAGAAGACTTTTGAACAAGATACACAGATTCAGATTCTATAATGGCAAATAATACTACTGATTTCCAAAAGAAGTTTTACAACATAGAAACTGTTCACAGTACAAATAGTTGAAACCGTATTTATATTCTTCTTACAACTGAAAACTGAATATGCCTTTTGAACAAAGCATATCAAACATAATTCACTATGTCCCAAGAAACAGTCCTGAAGATCAAAAATAGCTATACCACTGGAAATATCCATACAGACAGCCTCACTTTTCTGATTTTTAAGTAAGTACTATGCTCTAACTGCTCTAACTGCTACCCGAAGTCAAAGCAGCCAAAACTCTGGCAGGCAAAAACTATCTGTCCTCAAATTTGAGGTTGCAGCACAGATGCATCTTAAGACAGTGGCTGCAGAATAAACAAAAGGGTTTTTTTAATTAGTTCCGTAACAGTAACAAATTATGTTTCTCATGGTGTTTATACTGAGAACACTCTACACTAATTGCTAAATTTTATAAGCCACTAAGATTCATCTCCCTAAGGAGAAACTAAATTTACACAACACTTGAATCAGAAATACACACAAATTTCCATTTTAGCCTAATACAGCATCAGTAATTACTTTGACTATTAATGACTTAAAAAATTAATTTTAAACATTGGACATTTAGACTTATCACTAATGATAACAAAGCCTAACCCATTTACTCACCACATTTTCATAAGAACAACCTGACGTGCTTATCTGTCAGGAAAAATGAACCCAGTTTGTTACATGCTTAGTTTGCATATAACAGAATCTTTAAACAGTATCCCAGTAAAAGACTTGCTCAGGCTATTCCTCCATTTTCCCCTTAGACCAAATGTTTTCCTATAACTATCCTCTAATTCTGTTCCGGATTAATATGAAAAACATGCAGAAAAATATGCTATGATTTCAGCCAAGAACAATTTAAATTAATCTGATAAATGTGCTTATCAGGGAGTCATATAAAAACCTTGTCCTTTCCCTTTACGCATGACCACAGAAACAGTATACATCCATAATCTCTGAGCAGGATAATAAAAAAGGAAGTTGTATAGTGTTAGGGCTCAGAGACAAAGCACAGAAGAAAAACTCGGGGTTTGTACTATGAAAAAGCCTCTTCATGCAAAACCACGACACAGACTTGAAACTTTGGTAGGTTTGTCTTCACAGATACAGTTGTGACAAGAAGCCTTTATTTTCCAAGAGGAAGTATCTTCCGGAATGATACACCTTTTGGTACACACAAGAGGGTTTTTTTCATTTAGCTTTTTAAGTCTTAAAGGCTTCTAACTTGTACTGCCAGGTTTATCACCATATTTCCCCCATTTTTCTGCTGTCCCAAAAGTCTCATGCATTATAGTAGCTGGGACACAGAAACTTGCCTTAGGTATGGTATTTATGAAAAAATAAGCAAGAGAATCAGTAATGCCTAGAAGGCCCTAAGAAAGATGCACCCTGTGCAGGGTGTACCTTGGATGAAGACCTATTCTCTATCTCTGTGAATCAAGGCAAAGCTTTATTTCTGGAAAATGAGATTAAAAAAAAAAAAAAAATGACAAGACAAGCAAACCCCCTGAAATTATAATACTTTTACAAAGAGAGATAATCTGCATCATTTGGCAAGGCTAAACAGTCAGTGGAAACAGTAATTTCAGTGCCTACCTTTTACCATGCTACTAATAGTTCTATAGTCCATGAAGACTATATTTCTAATTAATTTGCTGCAGGAGAAAGCAGGTTCAAAAGACACAGATGAAAGTGGACAAGCAGAGTGATCATGTGTCTTATTTCCTCAGAATACTAAAGATCTTGGTTATCAAAATCCAAAAGCAGAATTTCATAGCAAGAGTAAGTATACAATTTTTTAAAGGAATTAGTAACTAATACTTACCTAAAGTAGAAGTTGCTAGAAAGGTCCACATTTTGAAAGATTCTCAGATACCTAGCAAAACAATTCCAATTAAAAGGGAAATTTTTAGTGTAATCAGACGGTGCCAAGAAGTCATTCAGTGAATTTCAGAAATTAAACTACATATAAATATTGACTCTTGCCATATGCTCCCTTCGTATCTTATTGTAATTGTTTTGACAGGTAATTCCACTAGAATGTCAGCATCTGGATTAAATAAATCAAATAGCGCTATTTTATTTTTTTTTTTAACCCAGTGTCTACTCATGTATGTACTCTGCTTATTTAGGCAGTTGCAGATAAAGTTGTAGCTCTGTTTTCCACATATGTGGGTCAAATTCTCCAGGTCTTATGCAAGCAAACACCCAAGAGCACTACCTAAGAATTAAAGATTTTCACAGTTATTCTCAAATAAATGAACAAGAAAAGAAATACGTATTTCAAAATGCCATACTCTTGCAAATTCTCAGAAAAGAATTTGCAAATTCAGTAACACTCTATGAATGATAAAATGGCTAACACCATAAATATATAAGTTAAAGAATACAGTCTGCTTCATTCTAAGAGGGAGACTGAGGTTTACGATCAGTCATACCTTAAAGTGGAAACTTTCTGAGTAGTTCCCTTTGCCTTGATTTTATTACCTGACATCAGTTTATCATAATCCATCACTTTATGACTATTCACACTTGGTACAGACTGGAAAGAAGTTTATTGATACCATGTGCTTGGTATTTCATAGAAGTAAAGTTCCCCCACCCTGATAAAAACACCACCAGAATGTGGTCATACAGTTCTTACAAGGCTTCCTTGCAAAGGCTCAAACTTCCTTTTTCACAAAAAAGTCAAAAAAAAAAAAAAAAAAATCTCTTCAGGTGAGATTAACATGATGCTAGAGATATTAATAGAAGAACTGTACTCTGAACAATATAAACCAGTATTAGTATTACTTTGCCCTTGTAAGAACAATGTTTATATTGGATGCTTCCAGGTGCATATTTGCTAGGATGTAGCTTTGACACACAGGCGACATGAAGATGTGGACAAAAAACTCTGAAAGACTGTAACAGTTGTTTTACTCTCCAGGTTAGAGGCCACAGAACTTGTGACTGATTCTCCATGCTTCCATGTTAATTTAGCAACTAAGATAAAATGGCTTGAATGACATACTAACAGAAGGAAATCCATGACAGAAATTTCTAGTTGCAGCTCACCACTGCTTAGAAAATGTTCAAAGAGTACCACCATTATTTACCTGGCTTCATCAGGATGAGTGACTCTTACAGAGTCATTTGGAATGTAGATCATGTTTGTATCTTCTATTTTATATATTGCATGACCTCCAATATCTGCCATTTTTCTTCTTTTTGTTATTAACACAATGTAATAGCCTTCTAAAAACCTGACAAAACCTGTTAAAACAGCATTAAAATGGTATTAGTTGGATGTTTGTGTTGATTTGATCAAATGTATTTAAAAAAACGGCATCAGAATTGTTCCATGACTTCATAGAATTTTTGTTTGTTCATAATGTTATGTACAATATGCATATATATACACATGCAAAAATACAGATACACATAGAGTTTTACAGTTTCCCCCAGTAGGTGTCAATCAATGAAGTACACAGGTTTTACTTATTTTCACCCCTTCCACAGTGAATATTTTTAATATTAGGTAGCAGAGTTAAGACACTGAAAATTCAGAATAAGTTGCTGTCTACTTAAGACACATGTGTATTTGCCTTTTACAGGAAGTAGAACAGGCAGTGTCTGGCTTTACTGCCTAAACCCAGAGACTTATGAAGCCCTCACCCTCATTCCCTAACGCTACAGGGCATAGCCATGCTTCTTCACCAAGTTGCTTCTTTGGATGTCTCTACTACATATAATTAGGAAACATTGTAACAAACTTTCTAATGCAATACAAATGTGTAGATTAAAAATAGAAATACCTAAATATCCCTGAATCCAAATGTGTTTCTAATACAGTATAGACAGTGATACAGCAGTACTAAGTTGTAATAACTAATAAATCACGTGAATCAGCTCTTGAAGGTAGCTGCTTTGATGGGTTGATACTAGTGAACAGCCTGAAACTCATTCACTACTGCACTGCCAACAAATCATAGAATCATAGAATGGTTTGGGTTGTAAAGGACCTTAAGATCATCTCTTAAGATCTCTTCTCCAGGCTGAACAGCCCCAACTTTCTCAGCCTGTCTTCATAGCTCCGTGTCCTTCTTAATCTACTAACTGGGGGAGTAAGGGATGTGGGGAAACAACTCACAATTCACATTTTCACTTGTATTTATATTCAGTTCTTTAGGTTTTATTATGAACCACAGAAGGATGAGCAAAGCACACATTTTACTCCCTGTCACTGCTGGAGGCTGCAATGTGATCGAATGAACTGCAATATTTTCTTCTGCCTTATTAGTCCCCCTCAGAAAAATGCTCTCACCTGCACAGTGACAGGAGATCCCGCTGACAAGAGAAACAAATCTTCCAGTTGAAGCAGCCAGACTATTGAATTTCAGTTGTTAAATAGCAAATTCTTCCTGTATCTTCCATGTACTGAAATCACTTATATGGACAGCCTCTATCCTTTGAATTTTACCAAATGTTACACTAAAGTCTGATAGGCAACCCAGCCTTTCCCCTTGGCTTGATTCTCTCCATTTAAAAGCAATTTCTGCTTTTAAATGCTATACAGTGAACCAGAACTTAGACTATCAGGCCCCCCATTCTGAGTGCAATGAATGCACTGCCTCTGGCTAACAAAGTAACTGGAGAGCAGAACAAAGATGTCTGTTCCAATTCTACAAAAAATACCAGACCTGAGCCAGGAGAAAATAACCAATCAGTACATTCCCTCAAATTACATATTTATACAGCTTAGACAGGATCAAGATGGAAGACATCTAAAGCATATAAGAGAGCATGTTACTTCTAAATAAATCATCTAGAAATAGTAGACCATATCTGATAAGCAATGCATTTGCTCAGCTACAGAATAGAAACTCTTCTGTTACGAAGAGTACATATAAACAAATACACAATTGGGATGGAAAGTCTTCACTGAACACAACCACATTCCAACCAAATATATCTTCACATATTTAGATAGTGAGCACTGATGGCTTGTGCAAAAAAAGCCAATGCTGCAAGACTGTCAGTGGCTTCTTTATGTTTACTCGTATTACCAATACTCTTAAATTAATAAGGAATATAAACCTCATCTCATGAATTTCTGAAAAGAGGATCCACTGCTAAGATCCAAAACACTTCATGGGCAAAAAGAATATAGAAGAAATTTTGCTCAATCTGCCACTTTAGATTAGAATACTATTTTCTACACTTTGGGTGTTATGAAAAATTCAGGAGCATCTTTTAAAGTAATTGCTTCCTCCACCTCCTCTGCAACTTTGGATTTAGATGTCCAGTTATATACTAATGCAGACAAAGCACAAAGTATTCTTGGGAGCTGTCAGAGCACACATTAACATTTACTTTGGAGACATCACCCATCAACATATCGACCTCAGCATCTGGCAACAGGCAGGAGAGCAGTGACTTTCAGATGAAATTAGAAGCTGTTAAATCCCTGAAACAATTCTCTAGGATTATGGACATCTGATCAGCATTTAAAAATTCAGTTGACATACAAGTCAGCTATACTTGTTTGAATACACACACACACACAAAAAAAAAAAAAACCTTTACATGTGTCACTGAAAAACACAATACCAAAAAAAAAAATATATATATCCAAAAAGAAAATTAAGTCATTGTTCTGAAGAGTGTGCGATGAAGAAATACAACCTAATAAAGAATGTCAACTTTTGCTTTCTTTTAAAAAGCATTCCATGAGCTCTGGAATTCAGAAGGCAAGGTTCCACATGATTTGTAGGTTACAATGAGTTGAGTTGGGTGAGATCTTCAACTAAGATTTTAGAGTTTGGCTGTTTCCTAGATCTATCCCTTAACAACAAAGAAAAGATTAGTAACAGTACAACTCTCACCCTTGTACTGGCCATCTGTTTTTACAAAACACATAGAAACTTACTTATCTTTAAGAATGAAATTTCTCAATCCTAAACCAGTTTAAAAATAAAGGGAGGGAGATAGAAAGCAACAGTGTGACACAGTAAGCCTCACATCAAGAAATAAAAGATTTTATAAAACCAAACGAGACACTTACCTACTACACCAAAAGCAGAGACAGCTCGAGACAACCCAGAAGAGCCCTTCTGTCCAATTTTCGTTCTGTTTCCCAGGTCTAAACGGCCAAGAAGTTCCCTCACCTCTTGTTGCGTATACACATGCTTTAAATTAAAAAGTCACTTAAGTTACTGCTTTGGTAGTTAAATGATATTTCATGTCAAAGAATAGTAGAATTTATTTACTATACAATAAACCAAGTATCTGTTCTACACCCTCTGTCTCCTTTTTCAGTCCTACCAACAAGTACAACAAGAACAAAATTCACCATCCACTACAATACAAACAGTCATCGTCACATGTGAATTCAAACATTTCTAAATCTTACGTGTTAAGATTCTCAAACATAAACTTTCTGGAAAGAAATCAAGTTTTATTCTATTGTGTACATTAAAGCTCTTGCTGCTGCTATTTATTTTGCTTCAGACATGGTATATCATAAACACTAAAAATTCAGCTAGATCACAATTAAACATATTTTGCACTTAAAACAGCAAGGCTGAACATAATAAAACCACTGGGAGCATATACATAATAAAACGAAAAACCTGGGAAAATTTGATCAAGTGAACCAGCTGTTTGGAGATCTTCTGGCACTCCCTTACTGTAACTTGTCATTTTCATGCTAATATGCATCTGACATGAGGAAAAGCTGAGAGAGTTGAGATTAATAAGCCTCTAGAAGAAAAAGCTCAGAGAGGATCTTATCAATGTCTATGAATACCTGGTAGAAGGGAGTAAAGAAGTCTGAAGCAGACTCTTCTCAAGTGGTATTCCATCAGAGGATAGGAGGCAATGGGCACAAATTGAAATACAGGAAATTCCATTCAAGTGTAAGAAAAAGCTTTCTTACTGTGAGGATGGTCAAACACTGGAACAGGTTACCCAGAGATGACATGGAGTCTCCAGCCATACTCAAAATATGACTGGGCATGACCCTGAGCAACCTGATCTAGTTGACATTGCTCTGAGGATGAGGGCAGAACAAGACAACCTCCAGAGATCGCCTTCAATCTCAATTGCTATATGACTGATTCTGTAACATACCTTTGCTGAAACAGATTAAATGTGTAATATTTCAATTCAGCTTAATATGGGTAGTATTATTTGGAATAACTGGGGAAAAAAAAAATAAATAGAGAGGGGCACTCACCTTATCATCAATTACAACCAAATCCTTTGGTTCAGTGCGATCTATTTTCAAAACACGGTATTTGGTTTCTGCAGGATTACTTCCGACAAGAAAATACCGCTACATTAAAAAAAAGTAGTCAGAATATTATACAAGATAAAGCAACCAAAGCCCATTGTAACATAAGACATCAACAGTGTCATTTATATAGTTTCTAGCCTAGATCCATTTCAACTAACATCAAATATATAATATTCCACATGGACTGTTAATAAACTGGTTTAGACATCAGTACCTTAGGAAGGTATATTTGTATACAATCAGCCTTGACAACTTAAGACTTCAATCTCTCCACTGTACAAGGAGGAAAAAAATGTAAAATTCAGAAAAGGTGAAAAGTTGTGTAGAGAGGGGAAAAATGTAACTTACACCAGGCACTGTTCGACTATACCCTGCCCCAGCCATCACTGTCTTCTCATTTGCTTTACAAAATTTAGCTGAAGCCTATGAACATGAGTTTGTTAACTTCTCATGATCTAAACCTACTGTTTCCATGTTATAGTCCATTGCTATTTCTGACAACTAGTCTTTCTTAGTCTATACTAAACACAGGAAAATTTTAAGTACTTAAGTACTGCAAGTTTTCCTCATTTTTTTATTTACATTTTCTATGGTAGACTTCTCACCAATATTCTTCCACAACACTCAAGTTTAATTTCATCAGCCATCCTGGTTAAAACCACTACTTTTTGTTTAAGAAGTTTAGCTTTATTTCTCATTTAAAATATGAAAGACCACTGATAAACATATAAAGTCTCAATTTCTCATTTAAGCGAATCAAACTATAAATGAATTTTTACATTTAGAGGAATTAATGGTAAGCATAAGTTGCAGTACTGACTTGCTCTCATTTTACTAGTTAATTTAATCAGTATGGTGCTACCACACAGCAAGGTGTAACTCATTAATAACGCTCAGCCTAACAGGAAAGCATGGCAAATCATGTGGATCTATGCAGCCAGCTCTTAACTTTAAAAGTCACATGGATTTAAGACGTGGGAAAGAAAATCAATAACATTCACATAAACCTCAGAATTTTGTGAGTTACACCAATCAGATGTCAAGAAACATATTTAACTGTCCAAATGTATAAGGTGAAAGAACTTTAAGTCCTCTTTAGCTTCCTTGAAGTCACAAAATATCTAGTCAATAAGCTCTAAAAAAGGAAATAATACTTGAAAAGCATAAAAGAACCACCACCAACTCCTGGCTTCACCTTGTACACTGACATTACAAGTGCCTACTGAATGGCAAGTTTTGCTGTTTACTCCAAAATAATAGTAAAGAAGGCCCTTCAGAGCCATTTGCCATTGCAGCACTCCCTTTTTGAAGGCCTTGAAGCAGCTCTTTGGCACAGGAAACCATTTCCTACTGGGTTTTTTTAGCAGCAATGTGCTGCTGTGCACAGCCCAGGCTCCCCAGCCTGCCCACTCAGAGTACCCTGCACAGGAGATCCCTTAGGGCCAAAACCTGCTCTTCTCAGGAGGGAAATCGTAACAACATGGAGTGGGTTGGAGCCCTCACTGCATGGCACTGAATGGCACAGAGGTGGAAGACAGAGCTTTTCTGTATCACCCACCACCAAGACACTCCCAATCACCAAGACAGATACCTGCTTAGACCATTGCACCATACCATGGTAGAAGATGAGCGGATAGAAGATAATACCATATTCATTTGTAACAGAGATGATAAGTTAGGTTGCATTTTAAGAGTGCTGCTTCTCTATTTGTAGTAATTGTTAATTAGAGATAAACAATTTTAAGTAGTCCATAATACTACAGTGCAGCTCAGAGATCTCCTCCGATGTCCAGCTTATTAAATGAGCGCAATTTCTTCCCAAAGTGACACCTATGGTTATCAACAAATCATCCTGAATAACAACAGAACAGTACAAAACTCTAAAATGCTTGTCCAAACAGCAGTTTGGACCAAAGACCACATTTAAAATTGGAACATAGCACATGACACACAGGAAGAGAGAGACAAAGAAATGGATACAGAGTTGCAAATGTTATTACTAAAGAAGTTCAGCTGGATACTTCTCCATTTTCATTTTAACAGACCAATAAAACACAAGGAAGTGCTATGAGGAACACACCACTCACATCACTTAAGCAGCTGCCATAGTGAGCTACGCACAGCTACAGTGCCAGCTTTAAGTGCTGGTGCTGCTGCTCAGAACAGCAGCAGTGTTAGATGAGAAGTAATTGTATCCACAGACTATGGTAGAAACCATCATAATGAATGGTACTTAACAAGGTCTCTTTGAAGTACTTTAAAGACTAATTTAGCAGGGTTGCTTTACATTAGAAAGCTAGGCTGTGTAATGTATTTAGGAAGGTCAGTTAAGAACAGCATCAAAACCCAGGATCCATGGACTTAAAGAGGCTACCTTCTTAGAAAGCCAGGTAAAGGCAAATGTCAGTGTAGCAAATGGGAATCTTACCCACTGCATGTTAGAGGATATTCCTGTGAAAGTTATAAAGAAGGAAACATCTGCAAAAACTTTGAAATTTGAACTAGTCCTCAAAACTAGGACCTCAAAACTGGACTTCTACTTGAGAAGTTTTCAGGACTGGCTAATAACCAACAACCCCAGAATTACTCGAAAAACATGCTAGCTCACATTCAACTTTCAAGATCTGAAATAAAAACAAAGATGATATGAAAACCAACAATGCAAAAATTAAACAAAGAAGACATTTCAGCATTAGCTGCTTCTGCTACCTAATTTATGCATCTATTGAATAAATAAGTCTGTCTTACTGGATGATATGGAGCACAAATAAAACCATTATCAGTGACATGTACCACAATTAAATTTGCCATCACATGAATAGTAGGAAAGAATAAAGAAAAATACCAAATCAACACAACACTGAGCATGTAACATCAAATAAATTAATTTCTGAGGTTGTAATATAATTGTAAAACTAATCAAAGCTCAAATGCACTGTACTGTTTACAACTATTTTGATTAATACAAGTCATTATGGTTAAAGAAATGAGAACCATGGGTGAGCTGTAGAAACCTTTCTGGGAGCTTCTATCCTTATTCTCTTATTCCATTTATAACTAAGCTGAACTGAATAAATTGAAGCATGTTTCACATGTCTCAACAATTACACTCCACAGCAAACCCACTACATTTAGATAAATGGACAACCTTGACCAACAAAGTACTTTCTCTGCAGAATAGTACACAAGGAGAAACTGCACAGGCTTCCTCATATTACTCTGCCAAAGCCCTTCAATCATCACCTGAGATGAAACATGCTGTTTCCAGGTTTTGTCTGCCCTTGGCCTTTGCTGAAACTTGGTAAGTGCACTTTACCAACCGCAGCAGTGTACCACGCAGCTATGAGATCTGTACTGAAGCTTAATTTATTGCACAATTATCACTAAGCAACCACAAAATAGGAAAAATCGTTTGTCCCTTCCACCTGGGACTGAGTTTTAACCAAAGCAATCTAATTGAAAGGCATTACACCCTCTTTTATCAATCTTTTGATTCAGCCATACCAATAAAAATTGCTCCTTCTAAAAGGAGTCTAAACAAAATAAAAAACCTTATTGCAACTTGTTGTTTATAATGGCAGGATAGCAGTTCTGAAATCAAACATTCTGCCCCCAGATTTTTTTTTTTTTCCTTTAAGAGGATTACTTCTTAGAACTCCTGGTCTAAAACTATTATTTGCTTCTTTGTATAGACTAATTATCACTAATAAATGTTAGCACTGTAAAGAACATTTTTTCACTCATCAGATAAAAAGCAATACACAGTTCAATCAGCAGGAAATAAAAGTGCAAATGCACTAGAAGTTATTAAAAAACCATGGCAATGCACTAACATAGACAATTTTTAAACCTGAAAATAGCACAGAGAAAGCACTTAGAACTTCGACAAAACGCTGCAAAAGTTACCCAGTGACCCCAAGGATATGTCTAAAACCACAAAGCCCTAAGGAAGTGTGGTGGCTTGCCCTTGGACAGCTGCCGGACCTCCACCCAGCTGCTCCCTTGCTTCCCCTCCCAGAGGCCACCCTGCACCCCTCCAGTACCTGGGCACCCAATACATGAAGGCATTTACAAGCTAATCACACTTTCTGTCAACATGCTGGGCTGCCAGATGTGAAAAACCTTCATGTAAACATTGACTTTGGATCAGCACATAATCATCTCTCTACTTTATGCTTAACTGGGCAGTGCAATGGTAACTGTCACCTGCCATCAAACCTTCACCCTCCTTCACACCGGGCATAAAGTTATGCAAGAAAAAGCCTCTTCCTCAAATTTTTGTGGTAGTTTTAATAAATACTGAACTTGATTGTAGATCAGAAATCTTCAAAGCACAAACAAGGTATTAAATAGTGTTAAAAAAGATATAGGTACAGCCTTTTTTCTCTACTACACCAAAGAAGGGGAGAAAAATAATTACACCTAGACGCAAGGTACAGCAAAAACTCATTCTTTCTATAGAACCTTCAGCAATTCAGGAAGTATTTCTTTCATCTCATAGAATCTGACAGAATGACATGAAGAAAGGAAGAGATGGTAAGTCAGGCAAAAAGAGGTACATAAAAATAGCAAAAATTCAGTTGGTGTGCTGTCTACTTCCTGTAATCTGTTGAAACTGTTCAAAAGAAGCTCTTTCAAGATGAGAAATTTTAAGAATACACCCTGCCAAGCACCACTCTCAAGGCATGTAGAAATTGCTTCCCACTCTGCATCCTACAGCCTTATTTCTCGAATATGGACAGAAAATGTGTTCTTTTACCTACTCCTGAGGGTCATCATAATTTCTTGCTATCTTGTGCTCTGATTATCCTAATTATTTACAATATTTCAAAACTCTACGCAAAGCTGACTCACATTTTGGGTTTATAACATTACCGAAAATACTTATATTAG
The DNA here is from genome assembly GCA_026283785.1 of Coracopsis vasa. Lineage (NCBI taxonomy): Eukaryota > Metazoa > Chordata > Aves > Psittaciformes > Psittacidae > Coracopsis > Coracopsis vasa. Next base: position 46,520 of record JANHGB010029507.1, read on the forward strand.
TCCTAAAAACATTACTTAAAAAAAAAGAATAAAAATCAACCCTACCTATGAGATGATTCCTTATTCACTCCACGCTAAATTCTCTACTAACCTCCCTTTTTCCATTAGCAAAGCCAGAGATTTTCCTTATGGCACTGCACCTCCATAGAGGATTTGGTTTAAATGCATAAGGCCACCTATTTTTTAAAATGAAGATGTGCAAAACAACCAGGTTAATCTAACAGCATCTTTGTAAGTCTAGACTGCATTTTATGCAATTTACCTCAATTTTCAATTACTTTCGTACAGGATTTCAAAATGGATTAAATATTCCACTTGTCATGTTCCAGTCTCAGCACCACCCTTGACTAGAGCAGCTTGAAAATATGTACAGTCATTCCACTGTTTAGTATCCTTACATCTTCAAATTTGCATGTTGAATATATTTAATTTTATTTCTACTCAAACACTGATGGATCCCATTTTCATAACCTTATTCTTGTTACTCGTTTTATCTTTACCTTTGTTCTGTACAGTTGTACTCAAAGTGAATCCTTACTCTAAACAAGGAAATATACTAATTTAGTTTTAGGACCATAACAAACTTTGTTTTGAAAATAAAAAATACTGATAGAAAATACCTATTTTTCTTCATCCTGTTGATCTAGTGACTATGTAGTGACATTCAGGGCAAAATAAATAAAATGTAAGTTACCAAAACAACTTAGGTAGATGTTTGAAGGCACATCTTTCACATGCAGCGTGGTGCTACCACCTTTGAACTTTATATTTGTCCTGCCTCCATAGCATATACCTTTCAAAACTTCTGTTCCTATCACTGCTATTCCACCAAGTATCTGTTGTAATCATAAAAGGTCTCAGATCCCACATACACTAGTTGATTAAGTTTCTCTATTTTTTTGCCATATATGTGGCAGTACATCAAGACATTTAAGACAGAAGCAGCACTTCCTTAAGTTTCACTAAACTTCCCTTGCCCCTACTCCATCCTCTACTCCATTACATCATTACTATTCCTGGAACACCACTACAGAGGGAATAGGACAGTCAGCAGAGAGGGGCTGTCTTCTGCTAATGAAATCATTCCAGAGAGACCAAATCTCACAGCCACTTCTAGCTAGAAAATTATGATAACTAATGTTTGCCCTGTAGATTGTTTACTACTTTCAACATTAAGTGCATCAGATAACCATCTATATAAACCAATGCATTATTTTTTAGAAGAAAATGAATTTCAAACAAACAAACAAACAAAAACAAAACACAAAACCCACAAGACAAAACAAACAGTTTTCCCTGGGGTAAAAGGCAGAGAAATCTACAGGTAATTATGCTAGTCACACTGCTTAATAAGCTTGTATAAGTCATTTGAATACTGTGGAGATGGAGACTGTAGAAGAACATGATTAGAATAAAATAACATTAATTAAGCCTCATAATACCCTGAAAGATATTGCCTTTATAGCAATTGCACAAATTGACTTGTTCAGTGTCATACTTCCTATGGGGAATGACAATTTCCAATGAACTAACCTACAGCCTTCTGGTGGGCTTCATTTGGGGGAGACACAGAACTCCACCTTCTCCTGAAGAAGAGAGGAAAACATCTTTTGTTTCTTATTAGTCATATTGCTGAAATATCTTTAGTGCCCTCTGGCGTGCATTTCAGCAGTAAACGTATGCATAAAATGAAAGATAATTGGCATTGATCTGAACACAACTGTTTCAGCTCATGTTTCTGACTACTTCTAAACAAGCCTTCAACTTCCCAGGACAAAGAGGAGATACAATTCACAGCTCCATGGTATTTATTGACCCAAAGCATTAGTTTAAAAGGGAGGTCTCAGCAACTATGTTGCTATAAACGTTAATAGAAAATATAGAATTTTACTCTCCATTGCTTCAATCGACATTGTGAATTCAGTTCTCACCTCTAGGACTCTTTCTTGCTTGACTGCAATAACACTACCAGAGTTTCTCCTGTCTGACTTAAATAATCCTACTGTATTCATAATGCAAAAGGAAAATGAACCCAAAAACCCCTCCGTAAACCATTTCCACATTCTCATCCATGTCACCTCCTCCTGCTTTAATAGGAATAAGCAGTACAATCAGTGTAATCTCCACTGTTTCTCCCACTGCTGACAACATCAGTCATTCCTTGCCCATTCAAGGTCTCCACAAGGAATCTTAGGACACAGTTTCAAGTTACACTGTATCTGATAAAATGCCAGCTCCCATGTGCTTTCACTGTATCTAGCAAGCATGTGGCCTTAGGGAAATCAAAATAATAACCTGGAACAGGAGAAAGCTATTAAATTTTATGTCTGAGTGATGCTTCCATCCTATCAGTGACTAACTGTCACAGCTGGCAACTGCATGATTGTGGGATTTAATGCAAAGAAGGATGCATGACAAGTACCTTGGGGAGAAGAAGTGGGAACTTCAGTCAGAAGCCAACATGACACTGAATCAGCTGCAACAGCAAATCTCCCTCTGAAATTCTCTGTGACCTGATCAAGTCTGCCATTGATATAGCAGAGTCAGTCCAGCAGAGAGCTACAAGAATGATTAGAAGGTTGGAGTACATGATGCATTGGATAAAACTGAAAGAACAGGGTTTGTTCAGCCTTCAGAAAGCTTTGGCAGGATCTTACTGCTCTCTAAAATGATCTAATGAGAAGGTGTAGATAAGACAGAGCCAAACTCTTCTTGGGGGTAAACATTGGATAGACAAGATGCAACAAATACAAGCTGAAACATGAAAAAATCCAACTTACTATAAGGAATTTCCTTTTCTAAACCATGAGGGTGATCAAGCAAAACATGTCTGCAGAGGCTGTAAAATCTACGTGTTTCGAAGTATTCAAACCTCATCCTGCACTTGTTGAAGCTGCTTTGAGCAGGAGGCTGGACTAGATGATCTCGAGAAGTCCTTTCTAAGCCACATTAGTCTGTGAGTTTCTTTAGTGCATCAGCTGTTTTCAAGTAATTACACTAAAATTATTTCCACAGCATTTTTTCTCTAAAAAAAAAAACAAAAAAAAAACCCAAACCCACCAACCCAAAATACCAAAACAAAATAAAAAACTACAAACCAAAAAGGACTAGAATTTGAATATCAAAACTCAAAAAGCTGCAATTCACACCTTTTTATTTTTCAAGAACATAACCACACTGAGGGAAAATAATCCCGTTTTTCATCACCTGCAAGAAGCGACTGAAGAAACAAGCTTTGAGACACTGTTAGTCAGCTGAGATACTTCAGATGGCACATGTAAAGCCCTGCATTTCACAGCTGATCAACACTATCTTGCCTCCTGAAGTGATCAGGACTGCTGGATTTGCCCCTTACTGAATTCTGAGCACAGGAAAGCATGGGCAAACCTGTCCATTTGGGTGGATATTGCTAGCTACCACTAGCCAGATGTAAAATCTGTGGTTCCTGAACTAACAGGATCATCCTGGGAGGCCTTAGAGAATTGTAGCTATCAGACAGAAGCCAAAAGCATCGTACTGTCTCTACACACAGCATGTTGTCTCTCAGCACTTGCGCCTTACAGCTCAGAGAGAAGTACACCAGATAGCTAGGCATGCCAGTCACAAAAAGCCAAATCCTAGCCACCTGAGTAGCATGAGTTACGAGCCAAGAACAACTAAATTCAGGAATCATATTTTCCCATTGCCTTCCTCCCATACAGCATTAATTTAGCTGAAAATAAAACAACAGTGTTTTCCAGCAATGCTGAGAAAGATTATTCAGGCAGCCATCAAAATTCCTGTAGGCATAGGGAAAAATAGTAACATTCTGGAAACCAAAAGTAATCTCAATTTTCTTTTTTTATTTACTGATACTAATATTTCTACACCCTTTAACCTTCTTCCTCCATTTTCCAGGCTGTTTAATGGGGAATTAACACAAAAGAACAAGTCTACTTCTAATAGATTCAAAGTTAGAAGTCAGATTCTTCTGTATATTGAGACCATTCACACAGGAGAAGCTGCACTCCCTTCAGTGCTACTTTTGCAAGCTTTCAAGAGCCTACACTGACTTCAGTATATAAACTGTCTTTCTATTACCACTGCAGGTAACATCTGAACTTAGAACTAACTGTTGCATTTAAAGCCATGGTACCTAACTCTATCCAAAACTACCTCCAGTGGAAAAAAAACAACCTAACATACTGAGAAAAGAAAAACTACATAAGGACATTTGATTGGCACCTAAAAGATGATAAACACAGCAGTATTATCTCAGATTATTTACACCACCAGATTCTGACTCACATGGTACTCATCACATGGCTAAAGCAGCCACTCAACCCTCCAGATCG
>JANHGB010029511.1:0-16604 GCA_026283785.1 Coracopsis vasa
TTGAGGGGGGCTGCGGGGCGGCGGGTACCGAGGGTCCGTGCTTAGGGGAAGGGGCTCCGGCCGCGTGGGGGTGGGTGTGCGGGGCAGCGGGAGGCAGCAGTGCTGTGCCCCTCCGCCCCAGGGGGCTCCTCAGGAGGGGCTCCGGAGCTCCGGCCCTTTTTCTTTCCACCTGGCAGTGTGTGCCCCTGTACCCGCCAGCGGAGGGGCGATACGAACCGCTGGCTGTGCTGGCGATTCCTGGGTTAGCCGGCGGTGCTGGCGGGGCGGCCCGGGCAGGGAGAGGTGTGAGCAGCAGGGACATCGCCATCTCCCCGCAAGTGCCTCTCCGCGCTGCCTTCGCTTCCCTTCCCGCCCGCCGATGTGCTCGCGTACTGCGGTACCAACCAAGCAGCCCTCCCCAGCTTAAAAGCTGCAATCGCGCTCCTTGTGCAGAAATAGAATTGCCAGAAAAAAAAAAAAAAAAAAAAAAGAGAAATCACTTCTCGCACCCCATCCCCTGCCCGCCAAGGTTCCCACGAACTTGCAGGCGTTCTCCTCGCTTAGCACACACGTATTAACGGGCTTTTTGGTGTGCGCATCCTTTCATTACTTCTGTTTCCTTCAGTCCAAAGCGTGTTAAGGCGCTAGAGCATTTCTTCCCTCGGTTTAATTAATACATCAAGACTGCTGCATTTTATGCTTATCTGGATTATTTTTCTTCAAGTAATGCATTTATTTACCTTCTGGGCCATCTCCCCAGTGCTGTTTATACGCACAATCACAGCAAGTTTTGCAGATGAGCATATCTGAATGGTGGTGTACACAACCCTGTCACAGTTTAAGGAAAATTGCTGAGACGTTTGATAAGTAGACCGAAACCTGCTGGGACTGTAGGGGAAAGCTTAGCTTCCTTTTATATTTACTCTGATTCAGAAAATGTTTCATCATCAATGTCTTGTGAGAAAATACATTTAAAAAAGAGGGGAAAGCAAGCCACATAGTGTGTGCGCAGCATATTCGTATGCTGTTTGCAGCATTGTGAATCCTGGATCTTGGTCATCTTATGTTTATTTCAATTAGAACTCATAAAAGAATAGATATGCATCCTATTATTTTTTTGTTTGTTCGAGAATTCTTACGAAATCTGGTTTTACAGGGAATACAGCTGTTATGCAACACTGTTATGAAGATTGTCAACTTTTTTTTCCTCTCAGTGTTATGTCACTTCTATTGTAATGTTGACCTAACACCTAAAGACACCTAACAGAAAAATACTTACCTGAAAGATAATTGGTCATCTCAATTTATGAGAGTTTTATTATTAGTACTTGTCACTAGTAAGCCTTTTTTGGAATGACGGTCTTACTGCAGGTTTGGATGTTAAGCTTAGCTCATGGAAGGACTGTTATCTGAATACTTAATAGGGCAAGGAAGCAGTGAGCATGCTAATACTGCTCAGCACATATACAGTGATGTTGAACTACAGCACCTGACAGCAGCAGCATGTTACGTAAAGCAGCACTCCTGATAATGTGCGTCAGGCTTAACAGAGATTTGGCAAACCCAGTCTTGGACAACAATTAAAATGATTTTTAGAATGTTGTACTGGTGGTAAAATGACCTTGAACGTGGTAAACTGAGGCATGGCAGAGGCGTTCTGTGTACAAAAAAACCCCAACAAACCAACAAAAACCTGACAAATACCCTTTTCATGTGAAGTTTTGAATCTCTGATCTGTAGTAGTATGTAAGTAGTGATTTTTACTCGTCTTTTCCTTCCACTATGACAAAGTTATGAACACTACTTGAGAAGTCAGTTGCTTTAAGACGCATTCTTGATGTATTCTTCCTTCTGTCTATTCTTAGAAAGCTTGGATTAGTATTCTCTAAAGCTATTAGATGTGCGTAACTCTCTGAATGGCGTTGATAGAAAGCACTAGAAATTGGATATTACCTGGGAATTGCTGCAGTTTCTTTTTTTAGTTATTTATTTTTAAAACAGTAACTGAGGACAGGCAGATTCATAAATGGCTCGATAAAATAGAACTTTTCAAAGAACAGCTTATGCAAGCAAAAAGGCTTTCTGTGCTTTCAGTACCTGAATGATGACATCTGTAGGCCTACTACTTGTAAACAGTGCTCTTCGTATTTTCTCCTTTTGGTAGGACCTGATAAACTTGCTAAATTGGCAAGTTCTCTTTCTGATATTTCAAAATTACTGTAGCATCTTTACAGTTTACCCTGGAATGTCAACACAGTATGTTATATCTAATGTTTAGAGAAATATGAAATGTTATTTGATAAAAAAATTACTTTTTTTTTTTTATTAAGCTACTAAATGGAATTTGTATTTGCCATCCATATGTTTAGTAGTAATTTCTTTTCCGTTTCCTGTTCACACGTTCCTATTTACCTAATGATTCCCTTTCTTCATTTGCTGCTTTATTTTTTTCTTATTTTTTGATAAAGTGGCATCCTGCATTTCCTCCTACAAATGTTGCTGCTAGGCTGGATTTCTGTTTCTTTTGGGAACAATTTGAGTTTGATACGTCACTTCCGAGAAGTGGATGTAACCTGTTAATGCCCTGGATTTCTGGAAGCATCAGTCATTTCACAGTTTGAGATACATTTGGACAGACTGGAATTCAGCTCCGCGCTGTTCATCTCTCCTCAGGGAAACTGCCCTGTGAATTACATGTTTCTCCACAGGCAGGGGTCTCTTGCATTACTTTGTTGGTTACTCCCGGTGTAGATGACCTTGTGTTATGTGTAGCCTTTTTTAGTCTTGGATGTACATTCTCCTGACTTTTCCCATTGAATTCACACATGCTGTGCAAGAGGAGTGAAGAGAAGCAAGTATTCTGCTCTTGCTTTAGTTATGTGTCTGGGAAGGACTTCTTTCCTGTACAAGACTCTTTTTGTTTTAGGAGGAGAAAGATGTGTACAAAATAAGCTTTCATTGTTTAGTCTTTACATTCAAGAATCTAAACCATTTATAGTTAAAAGGGAAATTACCTGCTTTTTTTGTTTGAATGTTTGGGTTTTTTTGTGGTGTTTGGTTTTTTTTCCCCCCGCCCCCTAGGTTTGGTTTGATTTGGGTTTTTTTTCCTTTAGAATGTGTAATTTGACCAAAGTGAAAATAATTCAGAGTCCCAGGAGAGAACAGAAAATGTTTTGCCTCAGTGCATAGGCACCTTGCATAATGCACACATGAAAGGACTTTTTTTTGTGGTGCAGCACCCCCATGAGGGAAGACCTTCATACAGAATGGGGTGGTAAGCTAATGATAGGGTTAAAACAATTGCAGTATTTCAACAAAATACTACTTATGAATATTCATTTTATTGGCTAAAGGTGTCCTAAATTTTGGGAGCAATATGTACCTAAAAGTATTGAGAAATGTATAATTTGGCTCTTTGATCTTGGGATGTTCCTGATGCCAGGATGCATGGTCTTCTGGAGTTGTGGAGCCTCTTAAATTAGAGGCAGGTTGTGTTTTAGGTGTTTATGGTTAAGAGACACCACCAGAGCACACTAAAGTAAGGCCGACAGGGTTATGGTCTTTCTCACTGTCTTCTGAGACAGTGAAGACTACCATGCCTGTCAGAAATCACAAACACTCAGTGTGAGCAGCACATTTTCCTCAGGACGTTGGAGTCATCTCCTTTTCATCTTTTCGCATTGAAATGCTGATGTTCCCCTGTGTGCTCTCTTCCAATGCTTTTTTTACTTCCACTCCCCCCCCCCCCAGTCTGTTTAATTATCAGCTCACAGTAAAATAGTATCTTTGCTTGTGTGAACATATTCTGTGATGCCTTATTTTTTACATGGACTTAATTGTTTTGAGGGAGACTGTCAGAAAAGTGTAAGGATACTTTCCAGCATTGGAAGAGTACTTTCAAATGAAGTTAAGCATTATTTAGGTTTCATGTTTGACATGCAAAAGATTTTTATTTACTCAGTGCTGGGATTTAATACTTCAGATAGTAAAAGAATGGAGTTTATGGCAGAGAATTTGTTCGTCATTCTGAAATTACATCTGAAGGATGTACTGTGGTCACATTTCAAGGGCAGGTATTCTGTAACTCCAGAGTAACTTCTGTTTCAGATATTCCTTGTTATGGCAGCATTTAAGCAATGAATGTCACTTTAAATCTGACTAAAAATCATAAGCTTAGATGCCACCCTGAATGAAGATTCTGTAGAATTAGACACAAAAAGAGCCTGGAAAATCAAGATCTGAAAATTATTATTGAACAAGTAACTACACATAATAGTTATGTGAATCTCTCCATGAAATAAATAGGGTGTGGGGTTTTTTGGTTTTTTTTTTTTTTTTTTTTGGGTGGTGTTTTTGGTTTTGTGGTTTGTGGTTTTTTTTTTTTTAATCCCTTGATGCTTCCCATATGCTGCTTATCTTTAAAGGGCTTTATCAAAATAGGTTAGTCCGGTAGCTGCAATCATCAAGCATACAGCTGCCAGAGCGCTCTCAAGAAAATGCTCAAAAGCAATCTTGTATATTAGGAGTAATTTTAGAAGGGAAGTATGCTGCAAAAACACTCTGGCTGGCCTTTGTTTGTTTTAAAAAGTAATTTTTGTACCTATCAGTACGTGACTTCTGGATTCACCAGGGACTGGCACAAGAGACCACTGTTTAAGAGCTCATGTGAGGGATGGTGTGGCTGAGATTGCAGCATTTGTACCTTCCTCTCTAAGGCACTGCACTGCAGTACAGATACTGAATATGATCTCAAATTCTATTTTGGAATTCAGCTGGACAGGCTGTTTGTAGTGAGTGGGTTTTAGCTAGGACATGTAGTTCATTTCTTTTTTGGGAATTACATGTGAACATTTTATATATAATCTTTTTTATTCTGAAATTGTTTGACAAACATTTTATACTACCATTTAAATTATATTACTGGATAAAATCGGTTGTCTAGTGTATGCACTATCTTGTCCAGTGTTATGCATCTGGAAGTTGTCTTTATCTGATGTGTGAGAAGGAGACTGAGGAAGATCTGTAGCAAATAGTTGGTCCACCAGGGAAGTTTCTTGCTAGCCCTGAGTTGGCTGACTAATGTTCTGAGAGACAGAGAGCTGCTCTTCCTTTCAGTGTCTGAAGATGCTTTGATGCATGGTGCTCTTTAGTATTGTGAAGGCCTGTGGAAAATCTATTGCAGGAACTTAACCTGTGCACAGACCATAAAAAGAGAATTCCAGTTAATTTCTGACCCAAGATTTAGAATGATCTTAAGAGCTGTGACTGCTTTTCACTTCTCTGGATGCTCTATTATTACAGGCTTATTGTAAAGGTGGTTTTCCTCTTCTGTAGCTGTGTAGAAAGTGCATGGGATGATTCTAAATCAGGAAAGCAAAGCTGTCTTTTTGTGCAGGGATAGTGATGTGTTGAAGTATTTCCCTGAAACAAGGGAAGAGATTGGAAACTGACTGTGTGTGGAAATACTGACAGTGGGCTGCATCTAGGAAATACACAAATTAGCTTGAAAATACCGAGATCTTTTTCTGCTGATTTTTATACTTATGGGTGCTTCATGTTAAGTCTTTAGATTTGGTTTTGTTTTCTGAATTACATGTAGGCTTTTGTTTAAATTTCCTGAATTGACTGAAAAAGTAGACTTGACTTTATGTGGGTGACAAAAGCATATTCAGAAACTGCATATGTGTTTCTATACTTCCTAATAAAACTTGAGGCACATAAGTTTGTTTTGTTGGGTGTCATGGCACTAGTACGTAAATAACCTTTGAACTGTGAAATTAACACGTTTTATCAGGGTGAATGAAAGAATTTTGACTTTCTCTTAGTGTGGTTGTTGCCATTTTAATTGTGACTGATGGAAGAAGTCAGCAATATATTTTCTATATTTTGGCTATCTTTTTTTTTTTTTTTTTTAATTTGTGCACAAAAGGAGAAATATCTCTTTACTCATTAGCAAATACCTACTTGCACATGCTATACAGAAGTGGCATAGAATGGAGCTCTGCTATATATTGTGTTGATAAGAATAGCTGAAATCAATACATTAGTCAAATGAATAAAGTATTTTTTTTTATAGCACCAGTTTTAAAAAATATTTGAGTTTTGTGTATGTCAGTTTTAATGGATCTCATGGTCACTGCTCTCAAGTGCTATTCAAGGTCTTATGAGTGAAAGTGATCTTTATGAAAGCAGAACTACTGATTTTGGTGTAACCAGGATTTCATATCCAGATTTTTTTTTTTGTGGGCAGGATGGCTAGAAATGTGCACTTAATAGTTTTTCCTGTGTAAATGCAGGTTTGTTTCTGAAAACTACTGCAAAACTCTATGGGAAGATTCAGTCTTCTGGTTGGAATTGCTTCTAGCTAGGGTGCTGCTATGAGATTTTCTTTATGGCTTATGTGATGAATTCCTTAGTGCATCACTACTGGGAAATTAAGCTCTCTGAATTTTTTGAGATGACTTAGTGCCTTTCATGGTGCTAATGTAAAAATAAAATTACAGCAGTTTTCTGTTTGTATTTTATATTAATGAGGCTCTTGCTTTTCTGTCCATTGTCAACATTTTTGCTATTGATTGCAAGTGCGTGGTTCCTCAAAAAAATAAATCCTCAAGCAATTTCCAGGGTTGCATGGGTAATGTTTTCCTGCTACCACCATTCTACAGTTCGTCTCTGGAAAAAAGTGATCTCTTCTGTGAAGAAAGTTCTGTAAAGTAGGAACTCTTATTGTCATATAAAACTACCAGAAGCTGAGTTCTGCCTTGATTGAGCTACTTGGTTTGAATTTTATGCTACAACATTGAGTGTAGAGTAGAGGCAGTAGATAATGAAGTACATAATCTGAGCACCCTAATTTTCCTATGTTTTCTCCAAGTTCATGCTTGTGCATTATACAGATAGCTATTTAATTTGGTCTGACTTTTCCTTTGTTAGTATGTACTTGAATTCATAAAATGATTTCTTGAAGTAATATTAATATTATTCTAAGTAGGAGGAAGAGGGTATGATTTTCCTGAAGAACAAGTGAAAAAACCCAAAACCCCCCCAAAACACCCAACCCCCCAAACAGTAAGATGACTGGAAAAGTAAAAGCCAGGTTAGTCCTAGTGACTTGTCAGTGCTTTTTCTTATTTACATTAAAAAACTTTAGTGGAGACTTTTGTAAAATGTGACAAATAAAAACGTCAGAGTAGTTAATCTTCTTTTAATGAAAGCTGGAATGTGAATCCTGGTCCTTTTCCTTCAGACACCCTGAAAATACCCATTTTAAACCTTAACTGTGGTCGGGTAGAAGTGAGAACAGAGCACTTGAATTATTGATGTGGTCATACCCTGGAATTTTTCCCAATAGCAAAGTAAGAATAACCTGGTGTAATTTTCTGTCTCTAGTCTGTGTTCTGCTGAAGACCTATACTATGCTTTGTAAGTGTATGGTACTTAAGCCATGTGGCTGTGTTGCCTGTGTCACTCTGGGAATGGAAGGCTTCTTGAAGAAGCTGCCTGATGTGTCTTAATAGTTGAGAAAAGGCATAAAGGAACTAGTTCAGAGAACAGTTTAAGCCTTTTAAAGGCAATCACAGCAACACAGAGCTTACTGCAGTATTCTGTGCCCATCAGGGGCACAACATTGGTATTTCATTGTTCTAGTTGTAGCAAATAGAGCAACTCAAGGGCAGCCACCGCTTTTAACTTCATCACAGAAAAGGTCACCCCAGTTTCCTAACAAAGTAGCAGGAAATCCCATCTGCTTTCACTGCAGCATAGTTTTATGCTGTGCTCCCTTGTTAATAAGAGTGAGATTCATTAGCTAATTATGTATCCACTTATGAAAGAAAATGTGCTTTTCTTCATCTTTTTTGCATAACAATGATGGACTGACTTGTCAGGTGAAGGGTTTAAACTCTTCTTATAGGTTGCTACTTCTAGAGCCTGATATGTTACTCAGCTACAGATTTGTATAGATGAATGTTTGAGGCATGTGCTATAATTTAGTAGAAGCTTTGCTTGGCTTCTCAGTATTCCTTAATAAAACCAAACTAGTATGTATGTTCCTATTTGTTTGGAAAGTGACAGGTAAGGTGTCATAACATGAGCTGTATTAACTTATTCTACAGTTGCATTTTCTGTTTAAATGTACTGCTATAATGGTCAGCTTTGCAGTGATATTAATGGGTTTATAGGGCCATTCATGCTAGGAGCTACATTAAATTTTAAATAAAAGATGGGTACGCTCTTTCAGTGTTTGGCATGCTTTAATGTTTAACATAATCAGGAATGTTAATTCCATGTTAACTATCGTGTTCTTGAAGAAAATGGGAAATGTAATAGGTTACCTAGCAATCAGTAGACTTCCAAGAGGACTTCAGTAAAAGCTGATAAGGTACCATTCCTAAGATGCATGGATCAGCTAATTTTTAACATTCAAGAAATTTCAGTGCAGGTTTTTTGATTTTATTCTTTATGTTTTTTTTTCATATTCTGACCACTGTAGGAACACAGAAGGGGAGTGACAAGATATATTTTGTGAGGCAGCTTTCCAGAGAATTTTAGAGTAACTTATGCTGTACAACAACATACTTGTGTTAGCTGATTGGTTTTTGCTTGATTGTGGGAAATAGTATCTCATGGATATTAGCTGAAAGAACCAAATGCTGAACACTGAAAGATCCTGTCTCTCTACCTCTGTGAAAACTGAGTGCACTGAATTTGAAGAACATCCTTGCTTAAATCCTTCCTTCAAAGGCATGACAGAAGGAAGGAACACATAATTTCATTGGCTGCTCGTGAATTTTCCAGGGAATTGCCGGAAAGTGGAGTTGTATGAGTGGCATCAAGCCAGAAATATGTTTCTTGCAGCTATGTTTCTTCCTTCCAAATCAGGCAAAGTTGGAAAAATGACTACCTGGGCTTTGTGTGGGATGCATCCTAGGGTTTCATAAAAAGAGAAAGGGAAAAGAGGAAGGTATCTTCCTTTGCTGAATATGCCAGGTAATTTCCCTTGATCTTATGGGCGTTTTCCGTTCTTGTGATAGCTAAGTAGAATTCCATATATGGGAATTTAGGTGAAGGAATGAATGGAATTTGAAGAGTGTTCAAAGTAAGCTGAAATAATTAGGTAGATCAGCCTAAGACTCCGTGAATTACTGGATAGATGGATTAATTCACTAGTAACTGATCCTCATAATAGATCAGGAATGTAGCCATGCTAATAAACCTTTGAAAAATCACCTATGGTGTTTTTATTTTTCTAGTTGCAAAGTGGAATTATTTCATTAGACCTAGCAGATGCATGCTAAGCACAAGCTAGATGATTAAACCTCTCTGTAAAGACACATGATCTTCATTCTGAAGCAGTCTTTGATAAAGCATTTGGTGCTGGTGGTGACAGCAGCCACTTAAATACCTGTACAGATGCATAAGAATCCTTTAGCCCTACAACAGTGATGAGAATCCTGTGTGGTTCTGACACTGAGTGTTAGACTGAAAATAAGCATTAATCAGGTGACTTCATATTTTTGACTATTTCCTGTGTGTTTATGAAGTAGATTTTGCAATGCTAATGCATAGAGCATTATGCGTATTCATGCAGTCTTGTTCTGAGTACAAGGGAGATGGACTGCGTACCCCTTTTTCCATACAACAGGGAGACACTCAGTAAGAATGAAATAGGTAAATCCAGAAAAAATTCTCAAATGACAGGTGTTCCATCACTGTTGACTGGATTTCTTTAGGTTAAGCTTGTGAATTAATGATGATTCCCATACAGAGATGTTTTTGAGTAGGTCTTGACATAATAATTTGACGGCTTGGTCAGGTATGTCAGTCAGTATTTATGCTTTAATGACTTTTACTATGTCTAATGTAGTGAATATTAATTTTAAAAGTTACTACTTTTAATACTTTAAATCTTAAAACTTCCAAAAAGGAATGATTGTGAAACAAACCATCAGTGAAGGCCTGATCTCTGTTTTGAGCTGACCAGGGTTCTCGTAGAAAGATCCTGTAAATTCAGTTTTGATATGAGAAGGTTCCTGAAATCCTCTAGAAGAAATGCCGTTGGATTTCTTGATCATTTCAGAGTATCACTTGCAATGTTATGTCTTGAAGTCCATTTCTGAAGTCTGTTAGCAGTATCTCATATAAGAAGAGTATTGTAATTGTTCTGTATGCTGTCTGCTGGTTCATTTGAAGCTGTTCTTTGGACTTTCTGCCTCAGAGTCCAAAACTTCTTGTTTAATTGTTCTCACTCTTCCTTTTTGTTGTCGCAGCCACTGAGACCCCTGCCTTCTGGTGCTGGGTTTGATTGCTCTTACTGGTTTAAAGTTTGACAGAGCTTCAACCTAAGCCTGTTGCAGGTCTTGCTGTTGTCTCTGTTGTCTTTAGTTACAAATTTAAGCATTTGTTCTAACTTGTAGAAGCAGATTTTCCTGAAGTGGGCTCTCAAATTTGGAATTTCTTTTCTTATTTATTTTTTAAAAATATCTCTCTTGATCTGACAAAGGGCAAGGTCAAGGGTTTTTTAGTTTTTTCCTCTTTTGGAGCAAGAAAGTATATTATAACTGCCATATAAAGTTTACCAAGTAGGACAGAGGTTATAATGAGAACTTAAGTAATATGTGTTTCTTTTTCCTTTTCCTTTGCATGCTTGATCTCTGAAAAGCTTAAGGTCATTGAGCTTCAGTTCCATGAACTACAGAATCTTTAATTTCAAATGAACAGAATTTGTCTAGAAAGGGAGAAGGATGGAATGCAGGAGGAAGGGATGTCAAACCTCATAGGTGAGCTTTGTCATCCTCTTGAGAGGTGTAGTTTGCTGCATGGCTTTTCTCCAAAGTAACACAGATGCTTTTGCATAGGAAGTGTAATAAAACTGAGTTTAAACACAAAAAGAAACTTTCCTTTTCCATGAGAGGAGAAAAATGAGTAATTAAGTAGTGATAATTAAATTTTCATGTTCCTAAAAGTGAATGGAGGTATTGTTTTCTAGGTGAAATGTATGGCTCAGTTCAGTAATAACTGTATACCCGTATTTTTAAATATTGAAATGTTTACACCTATTTATTGACTACAGCCAACTGAGAATGTAGGTATTTTTTTTTCCTCTCTTCTAAATTAGGAATTTTCATACCTGTTTTAATCTACTGAAAATTAATGTGATTTAAAAGTGTATCCATCTGCAGCGCTGACATTTTATTGATAATGTTAAAGGCATCACTTTATTCTGATTGTGTCAGAAGTAATTTATCGCTGTTTTTTATTTTGAGATTTCTAGTTGAACTGTAGTTTATAATTTGTATGTCAGCTGCAGTTGCAGCTGAAGTCTCTTAATTTCTTTTTTCCTTATGCTATAAATCTCTTAGTGAAGCAGAATTGGACACTTTCTGTTTTATCCCCGTTTTTTTTTATTCTGCTTTCTGTTCTACAATTTATTTTTCACTTGACAGCTGCAAAGATAAAAGAGCACCAGTGACAATATTCTTCCCTTTCAAACCAATTTGTTTTGAGGTTTGCCCCTCAGGCTTGGTAAATCACCTTTCTGCACAGTCCTATGCTTGGCTTAAGGAGTTGTATACCATGGCCCTCTGCACAGAGGTACGTTTTGCTGACTCTGAGAAAACCTTTAGGTGAGAGTTACTGTATCAGTTTCCTGAAGCTGTAATCCTGTAAGTAATCCAATTAATGTAGTGTGTGAGAAATGCTCAACCTTCAGAACTTGATGGGGGAGATTTGTTTCTATGCATGGCATTTGCATTTCTCTTCACATAGGAAGGCCTTGCTTAACTTTTTGATTTACTAACATTTAGAGTACACTAACATGGGTCAGAACAGACATTCTTTGAAGGCGTGAGTTTGAGTAGTGAACAGTGTGGGAGTGTGAATGTTTACAAAATTACTTCTTCTTTATGTACCTATGTGACTTCCCGTTGATGAGTGAGGTTTCTTATGATTATTTGTGTGTGTTACAGAATTACAGTTTGACAGATGGAACCACATCTAGAGCTTTTGAAGCACACTTTGTTGTAGTAAGTTTGTAATCGAAAGTTACAGTTTGCTATTAGTGATTGTTACCCTAGTGATATATTTTATTGGACGAGGCAGAGAAACCAGGAGTTCTCAGAGTGAAATGGGTTTGCAGCATTATTGTATACCTTGGAATAGTAATCAGCTGAAGAAAATTCTTACATTCCTTTCAAAATTCCTAGCTGGATTTAATTTTCCTTGCCTAAGGAATCAATAGTTTAAATGAAATAAATACATAAACCAGGCAGGTTGGTATAACAGGTTGTTAAGAGTTATTTTATTAGTAACGACTGGAAGAAAAAACATGATAAATATCTCTCTCTTTTCCTTTTTTTTTCTTTTTTTTTTTTTTCCTTGCCAGAAGCCTAGAAACAAATTCTGTACTACAAAGGCTGCTTCAAGTGAAACCCCATCTCTCTTACCTACTGCCTAAATTATATCATTGTATAGCAATCCGAATGAAATTATTTTTAGTATAATATATAGTAGGATAATCTACTCTTCATCTCTTAAACATTTAATGAATTGATTTACTGGTCCATGACTGCAAGGGTCTTTATTGGCTATGTATGTGCTTTCTAAGTCTGGATCTGTTCTCACTGATGTTAATATCAAGCCTTCTCTAGATTTTAACCAGAGCTGAATTGTACACTAATAGCACTGTTCAATGTTGTATATAGTGACCTATGTATGTCAAATGCAAATCCTTGTCTGCCATTTTAAGCACAATTAATATTTATCTTGCTTATGCACCAAAAGTGTGTGACCTGGCTTTTACACAGCTAGTTTAAAAATATTTTGAAGGATAGTAGGCAACACATACATATTTACATCATATTGTTGGTGAATTATTCCAACTTTGCCACACAGGTGTACCATCTTGTCCAGTTCAGAGGTAATAACCTGTCCTATGTTTCTCTTTTCTGAGAAGCCAGATTTTTTTTTTCCCTGCAAGTCTCCCTGAAGCCTTTGTTAAGAAGCTAAATGCTGTTCTTTCAGAGTAGTATTTGTAATTTGTGTTATCAGTGTGCTTTTGCTGTGTCCAGCATAAATTTTAGTATGCCAGCCATGGAACCCAGTGTCAGCTCTATTTTGAATTTGAGATTATGCATACTGTTTAGTTTACTTAGTCATATATGCTATGTGGAGGTACTGCTTTTCAGGTGCTTGATACATGCAAACCACTTTTGTATTTATTTCTTCTACTCTTTTAGTGTCTTTTTATATTTTTTAAGAAATATCTTCTTGGTCTGTATTACAAGACTGGGAAATCTGACTTGTCTTGGAGCTTTTAGTTTTAGGTGAGTACAATGGCTTGTGTTTAGTTATTGAAGAATGATTCAGTTACTTCAAGATAAGAAACTATCTTGTCACAAAGTTTCTGAAACATCTCAAGCTCTTTCTGTTTTTTTTACTTGGTGTCTGCAAGCCTAACTAAACCTGTTTCAGGAATATCAGCACTTCATGGAACTGAGCTCTCAATGTGTAGTATTGCTCAACTATGGCAGTGGTCAAACAGCAAAGATTATGTACACTGCCAGGTACATTGTAGACAGAAGGTAAATAGTAAAATAGGTCTGCTAGTTTTCTGAATTTTATCACTTTCTGGTTTACAATAAAACTGAAAGGCTCAAATGGAAAGATCTCCAATCAGGTTTTGGTTACACAGGATTTGCATTGTGCTACTTGGTAATTGTCCTTTTCCAGCTTATTTGCTGCTGAAATAGTCTGTGTCTCTTCATACTTACTGGATTTTCCATACATGGAACCAGACCTTCTGTGTACTCTTTCATATGTTTTATTCTACAGTAGTCGTTGCTTTCCAGTTGTCTTGTCCAGAGACTTCTCTATTTTTGGAAACAAATTATTACAAATGATGGCATGGTCTTATGACTACATTTACTTAGAATGTATTGCACTTGCCTTTTTTTTTTTTTTTTTTTTTTCCCTATTTATTCCTTCCTTATAGGAGTTAATTAGGATCAGAGTGAAGAAAGAAAATCCCAGATCTTGAAACTTGCTTGAAAATACACATTATTTGCTTTTCTTCTCTGTTTTTCTTCTTGTTGATTCGTGGTTGTTCTTGACTTTATAGGGATTTATATGTTTATTTTTTCTTGTGTCTAAACTAACCCCACCTGGATTTGAAACAAACATTCAAACATTAAATTCTTCCAAAAAACATCTCTTTCTCTTAATGAAGAGTTGGAGGGATGATCCCTAAACAGTAGTCCTTTTGTCTTGAAGAAGATGAAAAATGGAAGACTCTGTAAACAACCTTTTGTCCTCTTTTAAAAGATGATCTACTGGTATACATTGTTTTGTTCCATTGATCCAGCTTTTGCTGAAGTAAAGGTTAATGTATCTCTTGATTTGGATTTAGTATTCTTTTAAAATAAAATGTATTTTCATATTGAAGATTTTATAACCTTAAGGGGTAAGAGCCCATAAAAATCTGAAACTCATTGTAGTTTTTTTGATAAACTGTATTTTTTAAAATCAAACTGTTTTGTTTGGTTGTGGGTAAATAAGTATTTTGAAATGCTCAACATTGTAATATTTATTATATGGGAGATTGAAGCTGCTTTTATATTTTACTTAATAGTTTATGTTTTCTAACATTCTTCAGTCAACCTTTGGAGTTTTTTTTCCTTTTTTTTTTTTTTTTTTTATTCAGGCAAACAGGAGCTATACCTTTGCTTTATCCTGGGAAATTCTGTTTTTCTGGGAAATTTGGGGTTCTTTTTTCCCCCCTCGAGGTGGGAAAGCAAGCTCTAGTTTTTAATTTATGTCCCTCAGTAAGGATGTACAGTAGAATAAACTAATAAATAGGTTTCTTAAAGACTTGACACGTGTTGCTGAAAGCTGTAGTAAAGTTGGGGTCTGAGGACAGAAAAGAATTTGTGTGGAGTTGGATACTTACAGTCTGGAAGGTAGTTGAAAGCACCTATTTCTCCCACTCCTAATAAAGTGAGGGAAACCATGTTGCAGAAGACATTTGTCACTCCCTTCTGTCTTGCAAGGTAGGAAAGAGGTCAGAATTGGGCTGCTGAGGTTTGGTGCTGACTTCCAGGAGAAACTGATTTCTCATTGGCTTTTGATTACACTAGTTTCAATTTCTTGTCAGCAAAAGAAAGCTGGTCAGGAATGGATTGTGTTTCTCTAATTTAACCCTCTGGTCTATGGAAGGCAGGTCTCATTGTACCTGGCAATTTTTTTGGCATATTCAGCTGGGCCTGAACCTTTTACTTCAGTGCTAACAGAAGATCCTGAGTTCATACCTCCTAGCCAAGCACTATTTCTTTCATTGGATGTGTAAGGGAGTTGAAATAAGAAAATGTAGTCAGTCAGTATTAGAATTCACTAGGTTTTGGTTGTGTAACTTCTGTTGTTTCAGTAGTGTTCTTTTAATATCCTACCTAGAGATGATAACTAGCTCTCTTAGCTGTTACTTGCATGTTAGATTTTCAGATTCAGTCATTTATGCCAAGGACTGGATTTTTACGTGCTGTATGTTCAGGCAGTATTTAACCAATAGTAGAAGCAAACAGAATAAAAAAAGTGTATTGTGATTAAACCCATTAAGCTGCAGAATATTAATAATTGCGGAGAAGAAGCCTTTGTAGCTTAAATGTGCACAAAGTCCATCATGATATTTTGAAATTCAGGGATGTGTGAATTGAAAGTGTCATTGTAATTGATGGATCGTAATATGATGCTCATGAACTGACTCTGGAAGTTGAGAGGAGCTGCTGTTATGAGCTTTGGAGATGATCAAGGGACCAAATGGAGTATTATTAAAGATTGGCTGATAGAAGTATCATTCCCACACAATTAGTCAATATGACATCTATGAAACTGTGGTATAGCTTGCAGTGTGGAACTTTCCTCTTCAATATTGTTTTGAATTGAAGACTTCTCTTACAGAGAAGGATTATTTGTAGATTGTGGTTTGTTTGGGATTTTTTGTTGTTTTGGGGGGATGTTGTTTGGGGTTGTTTGTTAGGTTACTAAGGATGCTTAAGGGAACTATCAAATATCTTGATAGTTTTAATGATCTTTTTTTGTCCTTTTTTTTTAATTGTTACTTATCATCTCCCCCTCCACCCCCACCTTGTTTTTCTGTTTGTCAGACTTCGGGCATTAGAAATTCTGTTGCATTGTTCTGGCACATTTCAGTGCATTAGCTGCACAGCTCGGCTGGCACAGTTTAGTTGGCAAATTGGGCTAAACAGAGGGGATGAATCATGCAGTTTTTTTAGTCGTGCAGCTTGCAAGATGAAGAATGAAAAGGTAAATTTTTTTTTTCTTTTTAGAGCAGAATTGTAAAACATGAAAAATGTGATCATTTCTGACTGCCTCTAACTACATCACTTGAATATGGATTGATTTTTTAAACTACAAATATTCTATTTTTCATTTTTCTGTCTGGTTTCTGGATCAGGTGGAGAGAAATCTGATGGGAGGGCTTGCAAGATAGTGGAGTACAGACAACTGTGAAAAATTAAGTGCCACTTTTCTTTAGCTATGGAGAGGCTATAAAGATAACTGTGGAACAAGCATTACGGATTCAGGCTACTTGTTGCTTAAGCAATTCGGGATCT
>JANHGB010029512.1:0-26028 GCA_026283785.1 Coracopsis vasa
GAATTAAAGCCATATTACACTGAAATAATTATTCAAATCAATCTACATTTTCTTATAGTATCTGCAAACTAAAGCATATAGCAAGAACAATGATAATCACATGAAGATTTTTTGGAAATGCTTTACAATAAAAGCTATCTGAAATAGTTGTCAGTAATTGTTACTAGATTCTAACAGAATCCCTGTGGGGTTAGGAATTACAACCATATTAGTCATATAAGTTCAGCATGATTAATGATACTGAAAAATATCAAAATTTTAAGTAACAAGCACCTTACAGGCAAAGCCCACCATAATTACTTAGGTCCATTCCTCCCATAAGCTACTTAAGAGTCAACTCATGATTGCTGCATTTTTAGTGCAGTCATCTAGTATGTTTCGGGAGCTGGTGAGGATGTGGCCCACCAATTTTCCTTGTTTATTTGAATAGTTTGAATCATGTCAGAGAATCTAAAACTGCAGCATTTGTCCTTCAATGCTTTTTTCATCCTTAAGAAGGGAAATGGCTCATTCTTTCCCAGGACAGTCTCTGTGCTAGCTCTAGATCCAAACTCAGTAAGAAACCTAAGCCTTCCATTCAAGCAGGAGTGAAGAAAGACGTCACAGCTGTCTTTATTGAAACTGATCGCACCTCTAGAGTATCTAGCAAAATGCAGTATCAGAGCAAGGGATGAATAATTAGAACTGGGTGTGTAAGCCTGTAGAAGAAAAAAACAAAAGCCATTCTGCTCTCTTAATGTTTATCATATACTACTCTAAGAAGCAAAATTCCAAAACAGTTTGCACCTAATAGAATAGTTTTCAGCTTTAAATTTACTCACTGCAACTTTTAGTAATCATATTTGAAATGCGCTCAGAGAGGGAAACATGCTCCCAAAACAATTTGATGAAAGAAAAATACTACATTTTTAGGTTGCCCTGTACAATTCTGAGCACTGAAAAAAAAAATGAACTGCTGCATGGCCTGTTACATTAGTACAATATTGTGAAATAATTACAAGTTCTAAGATAAAATTAAAATTACCATAATAATTCTCCTATGAAAAAATCCAATCTATGCAGACTACAAATTGCTACTAGGTTTAAAAAAAATTATTACTACCTCAAGTCAGGCAGATAAATTATTCTATTTCTACTAGTTAGTCTAGGTAGTTAAGAGGTTACACAGAGCAGGATGACAAACTGATTATATTTACAAATTATGCACTGGTCACATTTAAAGACCAGCTCTTTACTTGCACACCAGCATTAGAAAGCCAGCTATGCAAACTGTGAGAAAAGATATGATTCTACAATATTTTCTCACTGATGAGAACAAATGTCCCAGTCTATAGGGCACACCTTTGGATAGAACAGGTGATACCAAGTTGGGGGCAGTTTTGTGCCTGTTTTCCTATATTGCTGTCTGTGTCATTCCCTTTAGAGTACTTCAGAGAAAGCCTTTTTTTCTTCCCTGTCTCACGCTTACATGAAAAACAGAAAACCTTGCTTCAAAATCTAGGTAAGACAAAGGATTCTCCTATTATTCTACTCAGAGAGATAACATTCAGAATTTCATGTTCTTACCCTCTGTACTGCAAATTTGTACATCTGTACTATTTAACACATCAAAGTCCTCAATGGTACCTGAAGCTCTCCTTTCCTTCTGCCCTTAATGAGAGTAGAAGGCACAACAATATCTTAAAAAGGCTGAGCACTTTTCTGGATCAGATTTTATCTGCCTGCAATTAGAACATGAGTGTAGTCTCCCCATTTTAGTTTGCTGTAAAATTGTAAAGGTAAAGCTTAGACTCAGTCAACCAATGAGCCCTTGCAGATTCCAATCATGCTCATAAAACACAAGTATCACTATCAAGATCATTTGGTTTTATGTCAGCTTTATAATCATAGTATTCCCTCATGGTTTAATTTCCTCTGTACCTACAACCATCAATCTGAATACACACCCCTGCCCATTAATGATGCATTTACAGTTTATAACACAAGTTTTATAGTACAGGAAAATTATTAATACAAGCCACCTCAAGCATCTAACAGAAAAACAACCACAAAAATAATGATCATAAACTCACATTTCTCTCTGATCCATTAGTAAAGAGAAACATCCTATAATCTGATGTGGCTTTTAAGTATAGGTTTACAATCCTATGACAAAAGGAACCACAAGTGTGATGAGATCAGGAAACTAAAATGGAATAAATCCATGTTATCTATCTGGGTAGTGACTTAAATCTAATCCTGGACTCAGGGGATCAGTCTTAACTAACATTATACATACTGATTTTAAAAATACATGTCTTTTTGATTCTCCAAGAGAACTGCTCACTTTGAACGCATATGTCTTAAAGTGCGGACAGCACATGTATGCCTCGCATGAGTATACATAAAAACACCAGTTGTGAAAGCACATACAATGAGGTTTCAAAACTTCACTGTCATTGTCATTACATACACTCTCCCTTCCCAGGAAGGGACAATTAATAAAAGGTGCCATTGTACAACACTACAGGGAAAAAGAAGACTTTAATGAGAGGCTGAGTCATTGTGTTGGTGTAGAAAACAGCTCTGGCAGACAACCCTGTAGCTCTAACAGATTGATGCTTTTAAAATAAATCTTTAAATTTACAACAGTCATCCATGGTAGACCCTCAGGTAACATCTGTTCTTAGCTAGCTTTCTTCTTGCCTGTTCTCCTTACCTAGTTTAACTTCCTTAAGCATTTACTGGGACTTAATTTCCATTTACAGAGATCTCTTTGAATTGCTGGGTTTAAAAATGTAAATGACAATGGTGTTTCAAAGGTGACTCTGTAGTATATTCTACAGTGAGGATTCCAGATATTTTACACCACCTTGTCCTTTTCTCACAGGTATTTCCTCCATTTCTTTTTTAATATTCTTTTGTTATACAGATATTCTGAAATGAAGATAATATTTTTTAAAAAACAAAGGTACATATACCACCTGAAGTACGCAATTTTTCCATGTTCAGGTTCAGAAGGATGGATCTAGCTATTACATAAAAAAACTAAACTTTGAAGACTTCTATCCCACCAAAATTAAAAATAAAACTCTCTCTTATTTGTTTTGGTAGGAAACATGGCAGGAAGAATTACTAATTTTTAAAAGCATCTAGTTATATGAAAGGCCTTCTTTTTTAAAACAACAGGCTTCCAGCCTGGTGTCCCTGGCAGAATTTGGTTGGTTTTGGGGTTTTTTTTAAGACAATAAAAAATGTTTCTCTAATAGATTAGCAACAAAAGGAGGGCTAAGGAGGATCGCCATCCTTTATTGGATGTGGGGGAAAGCACAGTGACAAAGGATGACGAAAAGGCTGAGATACTTACTGCTGTTTTGCCTCAGTCTTTAATAGCAAGACCAGAAGTTCTCTGCGTACGCAGTCCCCTGAGTTGGAACACAGGGACAGGATGCAGAATTAAATCCCCATAATTCAAGGGGATCTAGTGCTTCTGATCCCTCAGGTTAAGGGATCAGAAGTACAAGTAGTGCTCTCCTCTATCGTTCCAGTCACAGGGAATGATAAGGAAAGAAACAGGAAGCGCCCGCAGATTAATATCTGGCTCCAAGCCTTGTGTAACTGGCAGAATTTGGGGTTCTTTGATTATGGGTCAATTTACATGGGTCAGTTACACCAGGCCTGCTGGCAGCAGACAGGGTACACCTGTATCAATTGTGATCTAAGTATGAAGGAATTTGGTCTTTCACAAAGGCAGATAATCATGGCAAGCTATGAAAAAAAAGTGGGAGCAGCCTTACAATGCAATCAGGATAGGTTCTTTTCCGAAAAATGACTCAGAATTAAGGATATAATGTTAAAAGAAAGCATTTAAAAATATGTTGGTTTAGGCCACAGCTAATTAATATCAAATGGCTTGACTTAAGAGAAAATATAAGCTAAAGGAAAACAAATTCTTTTCTGCACACCTTTGTAGGCCCAGAAAAAACTGTTCTTCTGCTAGTCCTTGGAATTAAGGTATCTATCATGTCTAGCAAAGGAATCTATTTATTGAATATGTGAATGAATGTGTTGGTTTTGAATAGTCTCTTTACCTCATATGGCATCAAGTAATTGCAGAATAGCACATGACACATCTATGACATTCCCACTTTCTCAGGTTCAAAAGAAACCAAACTATGGCAATTTCAGTCAGCGCTTTAGCTTTGCATGTTCCAATGCAATTTTAAAAATACATCTATAAGAACAGCAAACCAGCAATAAGTAACAGAAATCCTCCTGATAACCACAGGTCTTACTGACCTTGGAAACATCTTACCATGCATGACTGCACAGCTCTTAGGCAGCAGCTTACTCAGTCACAGAACTTAGCTCCTGCATTGACACCATCCTTTCATAAATCTAAACATGCTTTACAACAGTGAATATCTGTAGCTAGAACTACCTGCAAAAATGTGCCTAGTATTGTGCAAAATAAAATGCACAGAGCTGTGAACTTCAATAGGTAGAGGTTTTCACAGTACATAAACATCAAACGTGAACCTCAATCTCTTTAAATAGCAGTAGCAAGGGAGTCTGAAATCTCACCAAAATGAGGTTTTCACTGTCCTCCAAAATAAAAGGGTCTGTAAAACGTCTGCACAGGAACCCCTGCTCTTAAGCACAATACTATTTGGTACTTGATTCCAGGAGCTTCCTTCAATATCAGTGGGGTTTTCTCACTTTGGGAATGAAACAGACACGTAATGAAATAAGGGATACATGCCCCATGCTACCTAATATAGGAAGGGTCTGCTTGGTCAGGATCATGGTATGGGAGTGCAGATAATATTCAAACCACCTTTCTACTACAACAATTAATGCATGGAGGGGAATATATGCTGCGTGTGCGCCTGTGTATGGGCATTGGTAACCTACTGTTAAATTGTGGCAAAAACGTTGATAGATTGTTTTTATGTTAATCTCTGTCTTGTATGTTTTGAAAGTCAGGGTAAACTGAAGGATTATACTGCAACCTAGCAGTACTTTGGTGCTAATCTATCATATTATGCAAAGGGTAAAAACCACTATATTCTATTAAACTGTAGCGCTAGCTAGAACAGAGGAAGCAAGTATCATTTCATGCTCTGATAAATCAGTAAAGGTAAAAGATGCAACCTTCCAGAAGTACAAGTATGATGCAGACTGTCAGCATATAAATAAATACTAACCAAATCCAGGATTTTCTGAGCAGAGAGATAGCCATGTTTTGGTTTGTGAAAGATAAAAATTATCTATTTCCCTGAACCCCTTGAAAGAAGCTTTCAGCAACTAATAGCTGCCACGAAACACAACCACATGATTTACTAGTCCATCAGCGTACTGAAATAGGGTCTGGCTCTTAATGCGGCTGCAGTGCCTGAAGAGTCCACAGAAAATTGGGAACTGCGTGTACCTCTATGTGCATCTTTAATAATGCCTGAAGCAAAGCAATCCATTGCTCTCTAAACGTGTTATGCGAGTCAATATACGTCATGCAACGTCATCTACTTTAACTTCCAGTCCTTGCACGACTTCTGTGGTTTGAGTTTACACTGGTTCTTCAGTCCTCTGCAGTCACTCT
The DNA here is from genome assembly GCA_026283785.1 of Coracopsis vasa. NCBI lineage: Eukaryota > Metazoa > Chordata > Aves > Psittaciformes > Psittacidae > Coracopsis > Coracopsis vasa. The sequence goes on from JANHGB010029512.1 coordinate 5,579, forward strand.
AACCTCACTGCTTTTGTTCTTTCTCAACTTCTGTAGGAAAACATGTATTTCAACCTGATGGTTTTTAACATGGGAATAACAATTGTGGGTTTTGAAGATATTCCTCATGTGTAGGGACTTTCAAAACCACTGTATTCATACACAGAACAGCAATTAAGCCTGGTATGAAAAATTATAAAATTCCTTTCTTTTCTTCGTGTTGGTCAAACTACAGGAAACCAGCATGTTTAGTTTAAAGTAGGTCGGGAACTGAGTGGTGCCAAACTCTGCATACAACTTGGGTCAACCTCCTCTTTGGGCTTAATTTCATGGGTTTACTAAAACCATTCCTTTATTTTCTGCCAGATGAAAACTATTCACACAAAAGCTCCTTGATCTTATTTAAAATAGTGCTTGACAGTTCTGAGCAACAACAGATGAAATATGTACCTGAGTGCCATACATGTCCATAAATAAAAATACTAATATACTCACCCCATCAGTGTTAATCTAAAAGAAACTCCATTCTTTTACTCTGTCAAATCTAATCAAAAGACAAGATCAATACCCTAAGCATTAGATCAAAGTCCTAGTAGAATGGTATTCGCACCATGTCCTGAGGCTCAGTGAGTCCAGCCAAAAGCTAAGCAGTCCTTCAGTGAAAGCACTCTGCCCATCACACTGAGAGCAGCAGCTTCAGAACTGGTGCCTGTGAAGCAGACATCAGTCCCACCCTCTTGCACCATGCACCACAAGAGGCCACTCAGAGCTCTCTTTGAGAGCACAGTGGAGCAGAGGGAAAGTGTGAGGAGGAAGAAGTGGTAAAGATTAAGTGTTGTGAACTGAATGCAGCAGCCTGCCCTCAACCCTGCCATCCACCATGCTGCTCAGAGGAGGACGTAGAAGAGTCGGGAAAGAAGTAATGAAGTTGAGTCTGGGAAGAAGGGAGGGGTGGGAGGTGTTACTTGTTTTGGCTTTGTTCTCACTATCCTACACTATTTTTAATTGGCAATACATTAATCTTCCCCTAGTGGAATCTGCTATCCCTCTTATGATAATTGGTGAGTGATTCCCCTGTCCTTATCTCAACCCATGAAGATTTTACCTTATTATTTTCTCTCCCAGTCCTGTCGAGGAGGAAGAATGAAAGATTTGCTGTGTGCGCACCTGCTAGCCAGCCAAGTCAACCTACCACAACATGTCTAACAGTGGACATCCTGAAGTCAGCAGCAATGCAGGAAGTATACAAGTGAGATACACATAACACATGAAGCACTTTCAAGTCAGCAAGCTGTGTTTTATGCTTGTTCACTAGTTCACTTTGTAACATTTCGCACAGTCACATCTAATAAAATCTGGTAGTATCTAAAACCAGTGCAGGATGACAAGGTCAGTCTTTGATACAAATTGTATCTTTGTAACAATCTGCCTGTCGCAATAACCCTACAAACAGGCTAGGCAGGGGGGATGATAGGAGATTATTGCAGAACTACACAGGAGAACTGTAGACAGCTCCTTCTGTAACCTTCATCTGAGACAAGAAGTGAATTCCCACATAGTACTGTACTCATCCCTGCTGTGACAGAGTCAAAGGAATACCATCAATGGCTGCTAGGAGAGCATTTTAATCTCTCCAGAAACTAGACTAAAATGTTGTTAATGGTTTAAATTGGCATTCAGTGGACTTAGACAAACTGACCAACCAAAGGGGCTACTGAAGTGTCCTACTGGTTTATACTTTCCAGGCATGGTCTCTGTTGTACATGGATTACCAGTCATGGCAGTAAGGCCAGTGAAATGCAAGCAGGTGGTGACCTTTAGATCAAGCATATGTGACAGTGTTAGAAATTACAATGTTATGATGCAACATAAACATGCTGATGCAATGCAAAAAAATCTCAATATCACAACTGCTAGGAAAAGTTACAATTTCCACTCACCTGCTGACAAGCCAGAATGGAGCTAAGGGAATTAACAGTAACTGGAGAACACCTAGGATGTGCTTAAACCAACAGCCACACAACACTTTAATACGAAGAGTTAGCAGATTTGTAGTAGTCATTTTCCCCCTTGTCAGAAGTGACAGGCTTAATCCTACGGTCAATATTAATGTGAGGGGAACGCTGAAATACAATCTAATGAGAATTGCACTCATCCCATTCACAAGGACCCTGGCAGATCAAACAAGAATCATTTCCTACTTTTCCAATAACATCCATTCTTAAAAGCCCGAGGCAGTTCTCCAGTCACAGACATTGATACCTGTAAACATCTTCTTAACTGAAAGAATTTTTGAAATTTACCCAAAAGGGATTTTAAGGTTTGATACTAGTCTCTTCAATTACTGTTTACAGCTATATTTCACAATAGTGTGTTTATTGAACATGTTTCATTTAGACCAAATCAGTAATCAAAATAACTTAAGTAAAGCTACCTCTTTTACTGCTTTAACATTTAATCCCAGGTTGGAATTGTATGTACTGTATGCACTCAACAGACAACAACTTCTATTTCTCACTGATGTACAGCAGAGAAATGTAATCAATTCATACTGTGTGTATTAGTGTGCTTTTCAGAGTGATGCTATAAATCACACCTACTGCTTCAGGCAGGGTTGTTACATTTCTGTAACAACAGAAGATGCTGAAAGTCGAAAAGCACAGCTGAAACCAAGAACTAGGTCGTACATCAGACACAGTGTATTATTCTTCCTCTGAGGTCCAAGATAGAAGTTCAAGGAGGAACTAATGTTAAACTGTGATCAAGAAAAAAAAAAAACAACAAAAAAACCAAAAAAAACCAACCAAACAAAAAATATAACATAATTTCCTCCAGAGGCAGTAAGCATAACACTAACCTAAACGGTGACCTGCCATGACAGTTGCCAACAATCAAAATGGGCAAGTCAGACTGCTTGACACTGTCTTGGAAGAAACTGGGCTGATAGGTATTTATAGGGTTAGTCTCCGTGTGTTTGAGCACCATTCACCTGTAAATGGCTGTGCAAAAAAGGGCCTTATAGAATTTAACAGTACACCTGCAGAAAGCAACAGATCTCAGAGGCTTTGAGAAAGGAAACATCAAGGATTTCAACTCAAGGTGAGATTATACGAAGGCAATCCAAAAGTAACTTGCATCCCACTTCAGTGTAAAACTGTAGCTTTACCAGTAAATGGTTTTCCTGAAGAAGACCACACCTTAGATATATTCATGTCCAATAAAATTAAAAAAACAAATTTAAAACTATCTGGATACACCACTGTACAATTCTGGAAAATAAATTTGTGTTTTAAAATCTTTCTCCTTCTACAGCAACTGTCACATATTTATCAAACTAACCACTGTGTCACTTTAAGGCTCTGGCAGATTTTTACAGATGCTAAGAAAAAAAACTTTGATTTATTTCAGACTCCAAGCCTGGAATATTGCTTACTCGGTAAGAACAGAAATGTCAATCAGTAAATAAACCCTTGCCTTCTGAAGTCCTCAATCTCAAACTATATGCTTATAGGACAGATTAAAGTTTTCACACAATTTCAGATAGGAATAGGCAGCTTTCCTCCCTGATTGCAAAGGTCAGCTTACAGCTTTCCACAAACTATTATGTTTCATTCTTTCAAAGACGCAAAGAAAATATTCTGAGATGCAAAGAAACATCATTCAAATCACAGTTTAACCTACTGCTCTGCATGTATATGTAGGAATGTCTATGGAAATCCACTCAGTTCAGGAATTACATGCATTTAAAAGATTTATCCTGTAACACAGCCTTACTTTACTCTACCTACACCTGAAAGCCAGAAGGCTTGGGCTCAAAGTACTTCCTCTTTGCTTGATTTTAACATCTCCTTCCACCAACACCTCTCTTGTCCCATGTAGTTGTTCTGAAATTGAGAAAAAAGTCTCAAAACCTTCAAATAATACAGAATCTCTAAGCAACACAAGATTATCCAGTTGCCAGGGTAAAGCTCATGTAGTGAGAAAGTCTGTATAAACAAATATCTTAATATTCTACTAAACATAAGAAAAAATAACCTCTAATATTCATTGTAACAAACATAAAGTTTTAAAAGCAAATGAAGTATTTAAGTGATACCTTCTCTTCCTCGCATCTGGTCTACACTAAAATAAAATCATAGCCCAATGAAGCCAACGGCAGTTTTAATCCCTGGCAATAACAGGGCCAACCAAGGTGCCATTAATGAAAAGTGATATTTAAGTTTGCCTTCAAAAGGTATACCTTATGTAAAGGAAGCCTTAAAAAGAACATAATACTGATTTAGACAGCATTCACCTTTATCTAAATCAGAGGTACAAAAATAAAGAGACAAACAACTTTAATCCCAAGCTTGCATCCCTCTCCTTCATTACAGATCAGAGCAAGTTAAACTAAAAAGAGTAATGGAAGAAAAAGAATGGATTAATTTGAAGATAGTGGACTTCAGGGATCCTAACTAATAAAATAGTTATTATTTTCAGAAACACTGTAGAAGTGAATCGGACTACTGCAATTTCACAGGAATAATGAAAGTTTAACCTGAAAAGATCTGAATGTGCAACAGTTTAAATTTTATCAAGTTACAGGCACTATACTCTGGATATTGGCTTCCCCTTACCCCTTCTTATTTTAATCATGGTTCCATCATCTTCAAAGTTTATATCAAAGGCTTCTAGTTAGTGTAACTATAATACTGTTCTAAAATCAGCATCTCAGGAAATTCTTCCATAAACAAAGATTTATATATAATAGAGCAAGATATTATAACCAAGAATATTCATAATAGAGTGGATTTATTTTCTGTATATTACTCAAGGAGTCTCATCAGAATAAGTAAAAATTGAAACCAAAGATCATAAAACAAGAACAGCAGAAAACTAAAAAAGAAATATCCTTAGCATTTTTAGTGGAATAATTTCAGTCTTATCTGAACACTTTGAATGTTTTTTAAAATCTGAAGAGCATTAATGGAAATTTTCCAAAAACAATGTAACAGATCAGAACAAATTTTATTATTGCTATTAATGTTTTTTGCAGTGTTGCCTAGTAACCCAATTTCAGATAAGAGGAGCAGCAAGGCAGACACTGAGGAAAATAGCCCACAAAAAATGTCCAGCACAGAAAACCCAAAAAAACCAAAAAAATAACAAGAGGAAAAACCCACCCCACAGTTGTTTTCACCATATTAAACTAAACTTTAACTTTTCAAGGATTCTGGGGCCTAAGCAAATCAGTTAACCCGTTATTCAGATTGATCCAACCTATTATTGCAGGTTAACAGAAACAACCAACCAAATATTGACTTACCAATGACATTCAATTTTTGTGAAGCGAAGACCTGTACTTAAAAAATTAACAGGAATTCTAACAAAAATTTAACAAAAATGCAAAATCTCTAGGAATGAAAATTTTCACCATTACATAGAATGATGTTATTAGCCTTTTAAGTTTTACAGGATACAGACAATCATTTAGCCAAAAGCCTGCCATGTTTACAGAATTTCAGAGGGAGAGCAGTTTTTGCTTTAGTTTCATTCCATCAACAGGTTTGATCAATCTTTTTGCACCAAAGTATGTTTCTCCAATATTTTGAACATAGTTTACTTATGTAACATACCTGGAAAACTGTTCTTGCAGCCCACGCATCTGAGCTCTGCTACGCTCCGACTCCAGTGTCACCTCCCGCAATCTTTTTTCACTCTCAAGTCTTAAATGTCTTTCTTCCTCCAACTCATGTATCAGCTTCTCACGCTGAAAGACCATAAAACATATTTATTAACTGTGCACATAAAACACACTTTTAGCAAAAATTTAAGATCTAATTCAGAAAAAATCACCGAACAATCAAAATAATTACCCTAAGTCTTCAATCCCATCATTTTTCGTATAGCAATGTTACACAGAATGACAAGCTAGAGATGGAAAGCCTTTCAGAATATCCCCATCATGCTGAGCTACTCTTACTTGGCTCAGCCTCACTGAAATCAGTATATTTAAAAATAAACACCCACCCTCTCCTGCAAAGCTCTTTTTCTTCCACTCAAAATAAATATAAAACATGGTATTTGAGATCTGTGATCTGTCTTGCTTGAATGCAGACATGGGAAGCATGAAACAAGTCAAAGAGGACAACCTGTTACCCACCCCTTAATGTTTCAAGCTCACAAGCAGAGAAGGATCTGAATCTGAAGCCACAGGTTTTCTTGGTTTGGCTGAGAGGAGGATCCCTATCAGAATCCACTGGGACCTATTTACTGAAATACTATATGTCTTTAAAAACTGAGTACCAATCAAACAAATATGAGAGAAATAAAAATGCCATTAACTTTACTAATAGTTCTCAAAAGCAAATTAGCATACGGTTTTTGCTAATTCTTAAAACATCGGACCAAAAAACCCAAGCCACAATATACAATACTACCTGCACAAATAACATGTCACAGCTAAATGTAATTTAAGAAGAGGAGGAGAATGAACTGAAAAGTTATAAAAAATGCTACTGGAATTAAAAAAAATGTATATACAGCCTTTTCCAAGTGCCCCTGTTGAATGGACATGAAATAAAATTAAATTTTTCCTTGTGCATTTAAATGAGAAAATAAATCAATAAAGCACCCCAAGCAATTTACATTATACTCCATCAGTGGAGAGGCTCCAATGTCAATTGTCTAAGAAAAGGTTAAGTAACTGTAAAGCTACAGTGGGTTAGTGGGTTCAACACCCATATGATCTGAAAAATCTGTGCCCACAGCGCAGTACGATTTGTAGCCTGTCAGACAGTCTGATGTAATTCCACTGTTGACCTAAATTTTCATGACATACCTGCAAAAATTCATCTCAAAATTATATATACAGTTTCATTAGAAAATAACAAAGGTATCTTAGTGTTAAGCCATTAAATGGGGGAGACAGATCATTTGTACATGTCTCACCACTATAAATCTTACTGGATAATAATTTACAATAGCGGTAACCAAGGGACCAAAAATATGAACATTACCAAGTGGAAAAGGGATTCTAGAGACAGTGATAAATAAGCAGACGCCACAAAGGGAGGCTGCAAAGGATTAAATGAAATATATATATGCTTGTGAAAAAAATAAGGGGAATGACTCAGAGAGCAGAGGGCTTCAGTCTAGTTGGTCATATGTAATATCTGGAAAATGGCAAAACAAGAAACAGGTTACTAGAAAATAAATGTATTGTTCTAACTAAATTACCTAATTACTGTCCTTGCTGTTACATAACCATGCTCTGCCAGGAGATTGGTTTCTGCCACATGAAGAAGAGCAGAGTGCTTAGCACCCGGCAGAAGATGCACAGGAGATGTACAGAAAGTATGGCTCATGAACGATAACTTGGGATAATGATACGGGATGAATATTCAAAGCAGTTAGTATTTCTCCAGCTTAGATCCCGTCAACACTAGCTTCAAAATCATACTGTTCCTGAGGCCCTTGCTGAATATGGTTGGCATCTTCTGTTATAGAAGCATTTCACTGCTGCTAAAGAGACTAGAGCTTCCAGAATCAGAGTAGCAGGCAAAATTACATAAAAACATAGTTACCACCCAGGGCTCAAGACAAGCTTTCAGAAGATACTGATGTCTACAGAAATTGGGTTTAAAACCGAATATGTAACTGTCCCTACAGAAACTGCTAAGCCACCTTGGAGGAAATTCAGGTACTGCTATGAACCCCTGAGTGCCCAAGTTGACTTAAAATACCAGACTGTGCCTGAGCTACCTGATGCAGTAACAGCTTAATGATAATGAACTGAAGACTAAAGATTAAGCCATGATTTCAATGCTCATTCAGCGCCATTACCGCCATAACAATCTTACTCTGATACAGCACCTCTATATATCTGCTACACTGACAATGCTCTGGTCCTCAAATAATCCTTCTTTCTATATTAAGTACAAAGCCAGATCTCCACGGTGGGGAGAGACAAAACGTGACACTTCAGAGCACAAATGAGTATCCAGTCCTCCATCTCACTGACAGGATATTTTGCAGGTTGCACACAGCTCCACTGACTCTCCTGAAGAATGAATGTGCTGTATCTACGTGCATGGCTATGGTCCTGCTAATCACAAAATCACATTTTCTAGTACAGCACTGAATATACAGCAGAGATTCACAAATTCAAACTGTCTCCTACAAAAGCTGCATATGCTATTTCCAGGTTTCATTTACCTCTTGCTGCTGGGTCAGAGAATACTGTTGCTAACCATTTACTCTTTCCATTCATGAGGGGATGTCTGCATTACTGTCCTACACAAAAAGATCATCATATCCACATGGGGGGTGGGGGTGTTGGTTTGGGGTTTTTTTCAAGAAGAAAGGACCTAGGAATTACCTTAAGAAAAGTAACCATAACCCATAAACAAATTCACATTTCAGGAACAATAGCATTACAGGAATGAAATGTCTAAACATTAGGAACTTCTGGAATTAGTTAAATGTCCAGTTCCACCTCATGGGCAAGCGCTATGACACAGTATTAGTTATATGAGCACATACTGTTGCTTTACAAAAGCTATGCTCTTTTCAGGATAAGGGATGAACAATGAACAAGTCACAAGGCTATGAGACCAGAAACAAAAACACTAACCTATGGCCCTGAAAATCTGGGTTCTCTTCCCAGTAATGAAAAATTTCCTGTATGAATGGAAAGAAGACTGCCCACGAGATAGCTGCACAGCAGTAACACCACCGGCCTTCAGTTTGTGCTTCTCACAAGAAATTATTGGCAAGTTTGAGGCACTTCTGCCGTTTCTTGCATGCAGAAAGAAGATCTGCTTTCAGCCAGATCACAGACACTAAATACAGGGTGGGGGGAAAGGAACAAGAGACCACCCACCCACACTCAGAAAGTTTTCAGACTCCCGAACACAAACCACTCATGTATACTACACACAGAAAGTAGCTCCCAGCAGTAGTTATCGTATCTAGAAGAGAAGAGAACTAAATTTTTATTCAAACTCAGAAAAGCGGTAATGAAGTGTCAGAAGAGAGAAGTGAGCCCAATGCACAGAACGGCCAGGATTAAACAGAGAGGTTTTGGGTTGTTTGGGGTTTTTATTTTATCTCCTGGAAGCAGACAGCACATCCCTGAATCCTCCAGAAATTCTGCACTGTCATAACCCCCTTTACAAGCTCCTCTGTGCTAACCCCATTTTATTCCTGTGCAAAATAAAGATGTGTGTGAGGACATGAACTAGCCAGAAACAGTTCAAGGTTTTAGAGTGAACATAAGCTTACTGGAAAGAGAGACTATTAGCATGCCATGTGAAGAAAAGGTTAAATAAAAAACGAAAGTATGTGAAATGCATCAGTATGTTTTAACACCAGAAAAATCACTGCCATCTTCCAATGAAGTTCCCACTTGCCAATTCCTCTTTAATTGTAGCTCCTTCTCTACATGAGCTCTGCTCAAACTGTTTTTCCAAGCTTCCTCTCCTTGCCTTCTGCAGCACAGCTATAACCTTCTCCTCTTACAAGTATAACCCTTACTTCACTCTTTCTTCCCCTTGTCAGCCTCTCCAGATAGCCTGACTCCCTGTCAAATATCTGATAACTTTTCAAATATGCAAAAATTTTGTGTGAACAAACTAGAATGACAGACAGGGTTAGCAAACTCCACCAATACTTTTGTGCAAGTACTGGAATATTTTAACACTTGAACAAATACTGTTTGCAATTACTTCTTCATGAACATTTCAGCAATCAAGTTTCACTAGCTGCTCATTATGCTCGTGAGCCAGCGTTTTGCACTTCAACGAGTTCCTTTTTGTGTAGCTGTAGAAATGTTCGTGTCAAAATGTTTCATTTCTCATCTAGTCAGGGACATGTACCACACATTAACTTGTCTTCTCAAAGTTAAGGAAGGAATCCAGTTTGAGGCATTTATGATCAAAACAAAATGCATGAAAACTATTTATGGCTAGACTGAAAATAGTGCATATATTTGACAGAAAATTCCAAACCGCTCCTCAGCACTCCATGAAGAGACCAAGAGACAATGCTTATTTTCAGAGTTACTCGTTAATAGCCATGCTCTCAGTCTAAGGACTGACCCAGAGCACCCATGTGACAAGTGTCTCCTAAGAAGTGCTCAACTATTTTTGTCTCCTTTAATTCCCTTGGGATGTCGCAAACGTTAGCACCTGGTTCTTTCACTTCTACCACATTGCAAGCATCTCCTCTCAAGTGACCCCTGACACTGTGACAGCCAGCAGAAAAGGCAGAAGTGACAAAACATGAAAGTGGATGTGGCGGGCAGCAGCCACAGGAGGCAGATGGCAGTGTGTGGTGCAATAGGCCCATCACTGCTGGCCAGTTTGACACCTAGCATGCAGAGTGAACATGCAGCACACCTTAAGGTTTTGAACAGAAAGGCTGCCTTCTTAGCTCTTTTTCCTTTCTGAGCTATTTTGCTGTCAACTTTAAAATTAGACACGGATGACACTCAAGCCTTCCAAGTCAGGGACGTGCAGTTTAACTCCTTTACCTGTCACCGCAAATAAAATCAGCAGATGTCTCGTTTGAATGACGCGACCGACTCCGTGACAAAACCTTCTCAGAGAAGTACTCAGGGACATCTCTCCATGAGGGCCAAGCATTCGACTAACACAAGCAGATTTCTTAGTTCAAAACCCTCAAGTCCCATCCCACCCTTTTTGCTGATCCTGCTTCTCTCCCCTCCTCAGTGCTGATGATCGTGTCCTCCATGTTAAAGCTGCTTAACTGAGAGCTCATTCCTCCTTCCCTTCCACCTAAAAACATTTTCAACTGCTCCCCCCAACAATGTGCCACCCTAATAATCTTACTTTTTCTTAATGTCAGTGGATCAGATGTGTCTGTGACCATGTGTTGGCAGTGGAGGGCTGTGGGAGCCCCTCTGTGAGGAGAAGCCAAGGCTGCCTTGTGCTGGACACAGCTGGTTCCAGCCAGTTACAGCTGGCTGAGTCATGGCCCCACCGCAGGGCATAGCTGAGTCCACCACTGATGCTGGGGGCATCTCTGGGAAATGTATTTAATAAAGAGCAAAACTCCTTGTTGAGAAGTGAGGTAAATAGTGTGAGAAACAGCCCAGTGAGTACCCAGGCCTGGGGAGTAGGTGCTCCTGGCGCTGGGGTGGGTATTTACCTGCAGCCCATGGAGGGACCACATGGGACATCTCCTGAAGGACTGCAGCCTGTGGAGAGCCCGTGCCGGAGCTGAGGAAACCTGTGAGGAGGAAGGTTCAGCAGCGAGAGACTGTCATGGACCTCATCCTCATTCCCCTGCACCACTCAGCAGGGGAAGCTGGGGAATCAGACTCTGCAAACTACACTTTGGAAAGTGCTGTTCTAAATTTGCCTTTGTTTTACATGATCCAAATCTATTTTAATTGGCAATAAATTAAATTAATCTTCCCTAAGCCACCTGTTTTGCCTGTAAGGGTAAATGGTAAGCAATCTCCCTGTCTTTATCTTCACCCACGAGCTTTTTCATCTTATTTTCTCCCCCAGTCCTGTTGAGGAGGAGGAGCAAAAGAGCAGATGGGTGGGTGCCCAGCAGTCAATGCACCACACCAGAGTGTTTTATTTTTAGCCTTTTAATTTATCTTTCACATAAAAATCATACTATTCCTTTGATCAATAATGTTATACGTATGTCAAACAAAAATGTGGCTGTGCATCAAGATTTCAACTATAGATAACTGCAAATGAAAAAGTAAAGGGATTCAGTATACACATGCCATGCATTCTATATGGGGTGTTGCTCTTCTATAAGGGAGCCAGCCCAACAGCTGCACAGGAACTGGTACCTCCTTTTGCTGTTTAGCTTATGTTTGAGTCTTATGAAAATCGATTCTTAAGAACAGCTAGGTATAATTAGGCTGATTAGTTCAAATATCAAAAATGTATTCTTGAAGATGTTTTCTTTGCTTCCCCTGTGCATCATCAGAAGGGTTTTACTATGGTACTACTAATTACGCTAACATGGGAGCATTATTTTGCAAAAAAAGTCTAGTTGAGAATATTTAACATAGGCTTAATGTTGCTCAAAATCAGGCTAATAAGCTTCACATTTTTTTAACAACTATTTTAAAGCATTTGCTAAAGAGGGTCACAATTTCTGTGTAATTAATATTGATTTCAAACAGATACTTTGCAATGAATTTAAATGATGGGAAGAAAAGAATACAAAACTTTTTGTTTGAAGCACCATTTAGTCATTGCTAACCTGAATATTTATATGTTTATTTTTAATGCATTTTCTGACACTATGGATCTGATACCTTACCGTAAAACTCATATTTAATAGAATCATCACCTATTCTGTAACACAAGATCCTATGAGCCAGAGAGAATCAACTGGCCACAAAAGTAGACAACACCAGCACCACCAAAGAAGACAATAATTGCAACAGAATTAAGGAAATAAACAGCAACTACTAGAAGCATGTTAAAATCGGTTTCTCAAGCAAGTCAATGCCCAATACTGTTATGAATAAATATGCATATTCAAAGTATTCAAACCCACTATTTTATCACCTCTGTATGCCACTTTTGAAAGACTACTGCAGGCAGGAGCCACAAAGCAGCCTGGGATAAGGGATGAGAGAGAGATGGTGAAACAGTTCTAATTTTCAAGAATTAATTAAGAAATAGTAATTAAATAGAAACTGTAAGTTGCAACCTGATGTCCCAGTTGGTTACTTTAACAAAGTAACTAATTTTTTCCGATGCAATGAATATTTAATTCCCTTAACATAATGCATGTTGATCAAATGGTACTTGTTCAAGTGCCACAGAATACATCCAAGCCCCAGCTGCCCACAACCTAAGTTGGTTAAAGAGAAGTACAAGAGTTTTCTATGTTACAGATATTTTATGAGAGCTCGTGCCTGGGTCCTGCAAACAAACAGGTCAAGAAGTCCGAAGTGGTTTGCCCTCATCTGTCTGAAGCAGAAGGCGGGTGAAGTCTCTTGACATGGTCACTTCCACAGGCAAAGGGACCTGCTTGATGCCCTGCTGCAAAGCCCAGGGCTACCACACGGGGCAGGACCTCCCCCTTCAAATTCCCTTTGCGCAGCCTGGGGACCAGCAGACAGGAGACTACAGCCCTCTCTCTGTCTAATCGTATTTCACTCACAGATGACAGAAAAGAAATGTGATTACAAGAACAGAAAGCAGATATCATTTTTTATTTCATCATAAATTGCACCAGGTACTGTATTTTTGTTCAAATTCAAATGAGTCAAACTTCAGAGTGTCCTTTGTTTGCTCCTCATCGATCCCGGTTAAACCAAATGTTTCTCATTCTGTAATCAATACTGCTCTGCAAAAATAAACCAAGGCACTGACAAACAACTTTGCAGAACATTGCAGCATTCCTTGTGGTGGACTCTGACAGCATGAAAAAATACTACTCCAAAGAGTGGGGAAAAAAAGAAGTGCATTGCTTATTGTGCTAAATACAATTTTTACAGGCTGCTTACACCTGAATCATTTTACTGTAACAAGACTTTATTAAATTAGCCAGCTATTGAAACGAGAGCTTTCCAACAGTAGCAGTTAATATGCCTTTGTCCCTTGCTACTGTTTCCAGCTATAATGGGAATACTGACAAATACCATTAAACACAGCTTTCCCAGGGATGAAGTTACAGGTGTATTTAAAGCACAAAGAAACATTAAGGTAGAAACAGTAATAACTTAAGCACTTGGAGGGTTCATGGAAGGAGAGGTACCTTTATTTCCGTATCTCTTCAAAATAAAGAAGTTAAGGGTGAAGTTGTGTGGCTGCTTTGTAATCAAAATGAATTACCCTTTCACCTGATACAGATTTGTACTACAATGGCTAAGGAAGACATTTTCTTAATTTGTATAAGGCCTCTACTTTTTTCCCCAATTATTTTATGATGTAATCATTTTCCTAAAGTTATTCCTGCTAAAGCTCTGCAACTTCAAGATATAAATAGTATAAAAAGCAGTATCCTAATTTTAGACTGGTATCTTCTAGCTTTTTCATTTCAGTAAGAAAAAACTTTGTATTTTTAGAACAGGATCCTTCTTCCAAAATGACAGACTACCCGAATAAACCAGTAAAACCTAACTGACACTAACTAATTTGTACTAGCCTTTTCTAAAACTGCCTTGAAAACAGCTAAAGTAAATATTTTTAGGAAAATAATTTATTTTCCACTACGAAATTTTTCACATGTGAATGCATCTCTCTCTTTGGCTTCATACCAGACTAGCACACGTATCCTGTGCCTGTCAGATGCAAACTTCAAGCTTTGCTTGGCTCTGAGATGAACAGCAAAATAGTAAAGGTTTATTATTATTAGTGATATTTTAGTGACAGTAGTTTACACACTTCATATTCTTGGGTGATAACACTGCTCCAGAGCAATTCAAGTAAATTAGAAACTCTTTCTTGATGTAGCTACTCCTTATGAATAAAATAAGATGCTAGCTTTCATTGTGCACTAGCTCAAAATTGCCACCATGTGGAAGGACAGCAACTTAATTTAGCATTATTTATACTGCACTGATACAGTTTTAATTGCATCTGTACGACAGAATAACTGCTGTGCTGAAGCTCCTTTATCACTGCAAGCCTACAATTAATCTGAATTAGGCAGGCTATTACACGAGCAGTACTGCATATATAGTTGGAGTTGTGACAACATTTATTTCATGGGGGTGGGGGGAATAATTAAATAATTCATTAACCCTTTCAGTACAGAGCTAGGTAGCTAGCACCAGCCCTCTCCTCGCTTTCAACAGCTATGGTGTATGCCCGCCCTCTGAAAGGAAGCTCTTACTGCCCAACAGATCTTTAGTTCTGTGAAACACACCATGACAGGCCACACAAAATCGGAGATACCTTTAAAAAACACCCAACAACATAGTAACAACCGAAAAATCCCACGCAGAGTTTTCCAGAAACAAGTAAGTGGAAGTGGACCTCTTAGCACCCTTCCTGGAGACACACTGATTGATTCAGTGGTTACACGCAGCCTGTGACAGTGAAATGCATACTTTATGCAGGCAAAACATTTGCACCCCCAGCTCCTCAGCTCCGTAAAGGACATCTCTGCATCGTATTTTCAACGTTGAATGAACACAAGCAACACATATTTTGATAATCCTCTCTCCCTAATAAAACAATTGCTATTCATCCAAATTCACAATTGATAGCCCAATTTCAAAGACCTATATTGATCTGCAGTTCTTAGCAGAGGTAATATTTCCATTTTAGACACTATTTCCTTCTAAGGGTAGGGGTCTAGAAAGAATACTCTTAGTGAATGTGAAAGCCTCAAACAGTCAGATCATGGACTTCTAAAAATTATTAATCTTAAAATGATAACACTTCTAAAAAGTGAATTTCCAAATGCAATTGAGCTTCTAATAGCTTCTACAGACAGTAATTAAAAAAATCTCATTTCTCTAAATTAAGCATAATGAAATGTTTTTCAAGATCAAATAACAACTTGTAAACAATATTAAAACAAACACAATTCATATGAATACCTAGTATTCAGAAGTGTGGGGAGAAAAACTCTGTTGATACCAAAAAGAGAAACAATGGAATTAATAATTAATATAATGTAAACCAAAACTAATTTCCCTGAAATATCTTACATTCCAATGGCTAATTATAATTCTAAGCCCTTTGCTTACACATTTTATTTTTCTTTTTGAAGATGACTTGCATTATATTAAGATGTCCAACCACGCATAAAGGTGTTCGGTTTTTACCCCAGGAATATACAATCTTTTCTTAGTAGAAACAAAGCTTTATAACCAATGTCACTTGTTTACAACAAGTCTTTATTAATTCAGTTGCAAACAAGCAAAAATTCCCAGTCTGTGCTAGTTTATGTTTCCCACTTGTTTGATTCAAGAAAATTTATAATAATGGTGTTTGAACCATAAAACAGCACAGAACAGTGTGTGTACACAACAGCTTGCAGGAGCCAACCTACACGGGCCAGCAAAGCATCAATTGTTTGATTTACCTACAATTTTCTATCAGGTTTGCAATTCCTGAAAACCTCCTAAAGGGGTACCAGTGTAGCAATGTATGAAACATGTACGAAATACACAGGCGGTAAGGTTGGCTGGCAAAACAAAAGTTCCCAGTCACAGAAATACAACTCAGGTTTTGCAATTTCATCAGAACAAAACTACATCCCTGAATAAATAAGACTGACACCAAAACATTAGGTAGTAACACAGTTACAGCCTGCAAGTACACCTAAGGCTCAAAGAGCCACATCCAGAGAGTTGAATGCTTTGCTGACGATGGACTGCAAGTCTCTTGTCATTCTCTAGTCAATTTATTTAAATAAACAGGGCATGGGACTGAACTCCCCACTCACACAACAAAGATTAGGAATAAATGAACCCAGGTGATTTAGAAAAGGATCCAGGTTCAAGAAAGTGTTCGTCCCCATATAGTCATTGCCTATATTTAGTAATCAGAAACTCTTTCTCAGATCAAAAGAGAAGTCTTGCAGTGAGGGCCAGATTTGCCTGAAGTACTCTCAAGTGCATTACATGTTCTTTGGACTTCTTGTGACCTACAGCAACACTTTCAAAACAATCATATACTGTATTGGTGCATGAGATGAGCTCTAGGCCATATAATTTAGGGTGGTTTCCACATTTGCACTTGCTGAGTTTACATTTAATTTTTTATATGGCATGGGTTTATTTTATAGTTGAAAAACAGACATTTGCTGGCAGTCTGGATGAAGTTCCAGCCTAGGAAAAGACTTGAAGAGGAAAGAGCGAAGAGAGACCTTAAGTAAACCGGTGTAGTCCCACAGCTGATACTCTTTCAAAATGCAAGAATGATTTTTCAAAGGGGGTTTTAAAAGGCAGGCAGTTTCCAGATCTTGTCTGCATTGCTTGGAGAGTCTATAAAAGATAATCCCATGAACTATGACAGCCATTGGTCAGTTCAGACTCAGAAGATTTATTCAAGTTCCTTTTAAGCAGGTGACAATATTTTGATAAGCCACTGTATAAACATTACTGCAAAACAGTATTTGTGGCATACTTGCAAAGGGCTATTAAGTCTAGCCTGAGTAGGGAGAAAGAAACCATGAATTTGTAGTCATGCTGGACTTTAATTTCTGAAACATTAATGCCTGTTCATTTAAGGGGACTTGCTACAGTGGAATAGCGCCTCACCTGCAACACGTCTGTAGAAACGGTAGAAGACAAAGAACAGGTAAAAAGACAGTTACAGGTGACAGGTAACTCAAGCTACACTGTTTATATCTGGTATTGATTTGACCTATGGAATTCATATAAAGCAATACAGTATCTGCAGTATTTACTCCTATGCTTTCTAAAGTGTGCAATGAAGGGACACTGTCCCAGAGCACAAGTAACAAGGAGGGCCCAGCCACCAAGTTTCTTCCAGATCCCACCGCAATGGTAGAAGAGGTCACTGCCTCAGTCTGATCACCCTTCATCACTAGCTGGAGGTCACCAGCCTTTCAAGTGAGCAGAGAATTGCTTAAGGCTCAGGACGGGGTATAAGGCAAAGGGCTTAACTGAACTCAACACCAGACACACTTTGAAGTAACTTGGCAGGCTGTGCAATGATGGAGTGCTGGCATAATCCCCACGCACTCTGCTGGGGTGACAGTAACCCCCAGCAGGGAGACAGTAACATCTTAAATGACTCCTGCTTGTCTGCAATACCCATGTGCCTGTATGCAAAGAGAATGGGTTTTCTCCTCTGTAACTGACCAATATGTTCTTTAGATGATATAAATGGTTTCCTTCCTAAAGAACTGAATGCTCACAGAACAAATGGGCATGTGGCTGAATAAAGCGTTTCCCACTTGGATCTGTATTAGTAAGATAGGAGTTACACAGCAGGATACACATAGGATAAGCATTAGGAAAAAAACGACTCTTCTAAGAATTTTATTTGGCTTTAATGGATCAGTCAGTGAATTTTCACTTTGTTGCTCCAGGGAGCTCTGGGATTTACTCACAGACTAGGAGTAGCATGTGTTTTTTGTCCTGATGCTGGGGAGAATTAGGGCTTCTTCACTTTCTGGGCTTCTCATGAATATATTTGTATTTCCTGCTAATAAATAGGATATTAAGAAGTTAAATAAATGTAAGGCTAAAGAAAAATTGGAAGGATGGGAGGAGTAGAACCTCAGCATGTCAGTCATGAGAAGCGGCTCAGAATGGTTTGCAGTGCCACCAGACCCCCACAGATCTGGGATATGCTGATGTTTTAAATTTTCATGCACACACTTCTATTTGCTTTTCTCAGCTGACACACTCAACACCTCTGGCATCACTACTTTGCTGCTAGCTACCTTTCCATACAGCATTTTTTTTCCCAGGCTCTTCACAGCATTGCTCATGAACATGTCAGATCTTATTACGATTTTTCTGTGTTCACTTGTAGAGTCCATTTAATGGTCAGTAAGTAACTGTAAAAAAGATAGCTTATTTACTCAGCTGTTCTTTGCATGTATTCCAGAGTCCTGTCACTTTAGATGTCTGACAAATGTACCCCTTTTTTCATATTCACACCTTTAGCACTTCAGGCACTGCTACAGGCAGCAAGGAAATGTGGTGGATTTTTTGTTGGCTGGTGCATCTTCAGTGGCATTTTTACCAGAGCTGCCACTGCAAAATCTTTATCAGTGCTGACAATGCACATATGCAGAAGAACTGATTTGACTTTCAGGGGCCAGACTGAGTTTGCAAAGCAGGTACTGGGGAGAATTTGAAAAAAATAAAATAAAGTAATAAGTTTTCATGCTGTTTTTAACTTATTCACTGGTTAAACAGGACTAATTAATTAATTACTTTAATTTAATAATAAATAATTAATTAGTCTAAATGGGGCTGAAAAGAAGCACTGACCATGCAAGCAAAGCCAAGCTGAGCTGGGTTCAGGGGAATCAGTGTGTTTAGCTCAACTTTTCTGCTGTTGTAGGGTTAGGTGGACAAATTGCTATCATCAAGTAAGTCAGTAGCTACATGAAAAGAGCAAAACTAAGAGAAGTTCCTCCTTCCTGTATCTGTTGGTTTAAACTCATTTCCAGAAGCTGATACTCGTGTTTCCTGGGGGTTCATTGGGATATTTCTGCTAACTTGCTTATACCCCTTCTAACTTTTTTCCTTTTGAAAAGTGTTAAACTGCATGCATTCTTCACACCCTGGCTTCCCCTTGCCTCCTCCTCCATGTTTCAGATTGTGAACAGGTTTCCCTTATCAACTGATGGAACATACGACCGCTGGAAACCTGCCTTTAGACTATCACAGCCGACAACTCTTGAAGTCTAGTTTTAGTGTGAAATTATTTTTCAGCTTCTCATTTAATGCATGTATTTCCTTGAAGTATCTCCTACATCACAAGTTTTCCCTTCTGGAGTGGTTTATTATCAATGACATTGGGAAATCATATATAATGCAAGATTTCCAACAACAACCTGGGAATTCTGACCCACTCCTCTAGCAATATCCATGGAAAAAGTTTCTTAAATGCAAAACCACGCCAATCACTGCCACAGAGTATTTTTTAATAGATACTACCAGGAACAGGATGTTCCCAAGAGATAATAATTTTTCCTCCACACTCAGAAATCATTTCTAAATAAGCAGTGTCACCATGGATGCTGATCACAAATGTGCAGCGTAAAGATGTAATTACAAAATGACAATTGAGTGGACTGCACACACTGAGCCAAATCCCCTCTCGGTATTCATCCCAAGTCACTAGGCTGTAATTATTCATGGCACATCAGCACCCCAGGCTCCAAGCAGCAATCAGCGCTATTTAGATGCGCAGTAAGACCCCACCTCTTCCCCATAGAGTTCAATACCTACACAGGCAAGCAGATGAACAGCAGTCAGAACAAAGACTGCTTTACAAATGAGCAATTCAGATCATAAATTAAATATTTTCCATAATTATAAATGATATAGGTGTCAAAGGTTGCAACAGGACTTACAGGACACCAAAGTTAAAGAATAAGATCCTTAATGAATATAGCGAAGATGAGTTTTAAGCACCAGGTTATTTAAAGTCACACAGTCGGGTACTGTGCAGAAAGCACAACTTATCAGCACAGTTTGGAGAATGAAGGAAAGCCACTTCCCAGCCAGGTAATGTCCTGCATTAAGCCTGGTACTTTCATTAGTTTCCTGTAGCATAACTACAGAGTGCATCATGCCAAGTGGTATGGAAATAACACTGTCCAAACATCACAGTCATTCCCACAGTCTAGACAGTCTCCTCTTGCAGGACACGCAAGCAAGTCTGCTCACTAGTTCCAGACTTGGAAAACTATGTCATGAGATCTTCATTATGAAAGATCCCATAAAATATCAAAAGATGCCTTATCACAATGCAATAGATACAGACCCAAACCAAACAAAGTATGTAAAAGAAAATTCCTGACAAATCAAAATCTGAATT
>JANHGB010029513.1:0-10618 GCA_026283785.1 Coracopsis vasa
TTTGATGCAGCCCAGGATACGGTTGGCTTTCTGGGCTGCGAGTGCACACTGAAGCCGGCTCATGTTCATTTTCTCATAGACTAACACCCCCAAGTCCTTCTCCACAGGGCTGCTCTGAATCTCTTCTCTGCCCAACCTGTAGCTGTGATACTTTACAAAACAATACCATGATGGCTAGGAACTCTTGTTTTATTTTTCTACCTCCATCTTGTATATGATCAGGAAAGGAGAATATGTTGTATGATCCTGCTGAGTTGCTATCACTAGAGCTATGCAGCTACTGTATATTTTGTTTTGTAAAGAAAGGCTAGATTTTAACCTGTGTCTTCCCTCCATTTGTGTTTCAAAGCTCACTGAAAAAGACATTGCAAGGAAAAAAGAAATGGAGGTGGATTTCAGCTTGTGGTTTATATCAGAAAATATTTTATGATGATACCAGTGGAAAATCATTAAAGACCTTGGATGACCAGTTTGGTTTACAGCACTTCGCTATCGGTGATGGCAAATTCAGATGAGCTCTCATTATGAAAAGGGTTCTTGGGAAACATACCTTTATCTGTAAACTTGAAAATAGTATCTGTAGACTTGCGATTAGTGAAGTAGGATGTATTTTCTATGCATAGTTTTCTATGATGTTATGTATGCTTTTATTGTTACTGTCGATGATGACACCGTATGAGAGTAAGCTCACTCTAATATCCTGCTTCCAGTTAAGATGAAGGCTGAGCAACTATTAACTTCGTACATTATCATGAATGACTAGTACGCAAGGAAGAGTCATAGTAAATTTTGTTACACTGTGAGTTTTACCTGTTTTTTTGAGTATTAAATATTTTCTTTATTCTGTCTCTCTGTATTTTTTCGAATGTGTTTCAATGGAAAAATTGCCACACAAAATATGCACTTTCTCTTTCCTATATAGGAGCTAGAAGCAGACCCTGAGACTAGCAGTGGTGACAAGGTAGATGCCCATTTGGTAAGCAGCAGTGCATTTATATCTTACACTCAGTTGAATGAACATGCTAAACTAAATTCTTCACTGGTGTAAACAGAATGCAGTTCCCACTGATGCTAAAAGAAACCATGCCACCTGAGGACCCCACATCAGTATTATCTGAAATCCTGTGGGGGGAAAAACATAGGATGTGACCCAGCACTTTCTTCATAATACAGGAATAACTCTAATTCTATGGATTCTTCCCATGCAGTGTCAGACTTGGAAATGTTAACATGCTTTCCATTGTGTTTATGAGCAGGTTTAAAAAATGACTATTTATTCTTCCTATTAGGAATACACACACACGTCCATATATATGTGTATATGATTTTTATATAATATGGATATATATATCATATATGGGTATATATATGGATATATATATCATATATGGGTATGATTTTTATATAATTATATTCAAAGCTAATATATTATTCTATTAAGTTTACACTGGCTTAACTGAGAAATGTAGGCCTTAGTTTACTAATGATGGTGTAAATGAAAGTAGCTTCTCTGATTTACACAAAATAAAAGCCTGGTTCTATATCTCATGGTTGAATTTGTTGACCTTTTTTTTCCCTCCCAAAAGATAAAATTTTTGCTTGTTTGGAAGGGGTTTTTAACCTCTTGCCTGAGTGATACATTTCTGTTTATCAGCCACCCGCATCCCCTCAATGCATTCTGAAGCAAAAATCAAGGGATAAGAAAGTCCAATTTGAAATTCAATCAGTTCCCAAGTTGTTTGATGCAATGGTTTCCATTTCAACAGCTGCCTCTGTCTACTTCACGCACATGAAGAACCAGCTTCCTCTGGAGATCTGAAAATGTACAGTTGGCAGCTAAAATTTAATTTAAGTCTGGCCAGGTACAAGTTTATTGGCACTGGTCCCAGGCCTTGCGATTGACTTTTAACCCCCTCAGAGCTTCCCTTTTGTGCCTAATAGAGCTGTGCACCGTGTGACAACCTCAGTGAAGTCCAGCTGCTGCCTTTTGTTGCTCTGTGCAGCAAAACATTTTGAGCTCAGAAACCACCAGCTTTGTGTTTGAGTGTCATTTGTAAGGAGTCTTTACATTAGTTATCCTCACAAAAAATAATAAGTGATATATGCTGTTATAAGCAACTATCAGCTGTTTTCTGAAAGCTTCTCTGGAGAATCCTGCTCACTTTCTTCTTGTATCCCTCCTGTGTTTCACAATCCCTAATATTCAAGTTTTTTGACTTTAAAAATTCTCTCCTTACTTTAGAAACAATTTGCAGTACTTATATCCACTCCGGTAATTGCCTGAATATCTGAGTATTCAAAATGATTCATAAACATGAGAGGTTAAACAGTTTATCCCTTAGCAGAGGAAAGGAGTAGAGGGATTCCTTCTGTCCTTAGGGTTTGCTGTTGTAACAGGTAACAAATTCTTCCGATATTTGTGAACACTTGAAGTATTAAAAAAACTTCCTCTGTCACAAGTCCCTTTCTCATGTTAGGGCTGGGCTTCATTGTTTTTTCATGCTATTCAGCAAAAGAAACAGCAAATCAAATCAGGTTATGAGCAAAACAGTGACCATCAGAAATTCAAACTGAATTTTTATATCTTTATTCCCTTGTACTCCATCCTGTGCAGAAGACCCCAAAATAACAATGTTATTGTAGCTCTGGGTACTAGAAAGCAAGCAGTCATCAGCTAAAGGCATATGTTAATTTGACTGGTAAGCAAAGAGGTTGGTCTGTGAATCATCTGTGAGAGTAACCTTCTGGATTAAAGGGGGAAAATGGACATACTGGAAACCTTTAATGATAACACATGGTGTTTAGTACATCCTCTCACAGTAGGTAGTCAGCTAGCCACAGGTAATGGAAGCATTTTAAGATCACAAAAGTATCTAAGCTGCCCAAACTTATCTCTGCCTAGAGCTAATCCCAGCATCCGCTAGTATTTTGCATTGTAAAACAAGAAGCGAATAAAGCAACAGAAGAAAGTTACTATCAGTAATTATTCACCAGAGCCCTTCCCCTTCTCTCATCTGTGACCTACAGCTTGAGAACTGACAATTTGAAAGGTGGGAGAGATGGGAAGTCTGCATATCCATGTGAAGTTCATAGGTCTTTGCCTCCTTACTTCCCAAAGCGTGGTACTACTACCTTGGTGATCTGAGGAATTTCATCAGATGAAAGAAAAGACGGAACTTTGAGTAACTGAATTCCAGATCACTTGTTTTTAAGAAAACAGTGGGCACAAATGTATAAAATATGAGTATCTGGGGACAAGTGAAATGAAAGAAGTTTTTGAGATTATTTTTCACTGTGAAACTGGGGCCAGAGATTGAGGCCTTGGTTTTAAGACCAGGCATGACTGAGTTAGGATAAAACACAAACATCCAGAGTTTGTACTGTAGCTCACTTTACCCATTGTTTTGCCTGAAATACCAACAGAATCTGATCTCATGTTTTCTTTCTTAACATTGAAAAGTAATAAACTTTTTTAATGCTGTCTAGCTCTGAAGAAAAGATACTAGAGTCTTCCTAGGGTAGTTTAGTACAGATGGTATGAGCTAAATCTAAATCTTTGGCCATATTTGACCCATTTCCCATTAGGTTGGGAGAGTTCAGGTCGGTGTAAGAATGGACCTGAACTTATGGACACTTGTTTAGACCAAACATCCACATTTTCAGAAGTTTAGAAATCTTTCCTGACAGAAGTAAATAGAAGAAATTGTGGCTTGTTTGGTTTTAATCCAGAGGTATGGAAAGGAACAGAGATCAATTAGTAACCCCATAACGCTATTGAGATCTCGAAAGATACATTTTATTGCTGGGGTAACTATGGTGTAACTGAACAAAGCTCAAGAATCTAGCAGAACCAGGTGCTAAGAAACAATAGACTTCTGTTGAGAAAGAAAGGGAGATGGTAATAGGGAGCTAAGGAAGCTTTAACTGTTTATTTAAGCAAGCACCCACCTCTTGTATTGCTTACAGTTAATTTCTCATTACTCAAGATTCAGTAAACTCTTTGTGCAATGCTTCACCACAATGTTTTCATTCACACATTCTGTGATACAAAAAATTATACTGGCATTTTATAACCTCAGAAATATTTTTCTCTTGTCTTGGGCTTTTCCATGTCATGAACATTTGCAAAAAACCTTCACATTTAGAATATGGCAATGGACAGACAAGGTTGTGACTAATAAAAACTAGATTTAATTGAGTTCATTTGCTAAAGTTGTCCTTCAAGATAATTGAGATACAGCACCTTGAGCAATGGGCCATATCTACTGCATCAATTTGGAAATGGAATACTGTTTGTATCAGTTGCTTTTAGATAATGTGTGCAATTGTCTATGAAGAACAGCTAGATAATTCCTGTGGATGACTCTTTTTGTACTTTCATTCAAATAAGTACTATAATAAGCCTTAAAGATTGTTTCCATCAGCCATTTCTCAATATCTCACTGTATGGAACAAAGTCAGTATAGGTCCAGTAGTTTCTACAGATTTATACTAGATAATCCCACTGTCCATGTCACCGACAAAGATGTTGAACAAGACCGGTCCCAACACCGATCCCTGAGGGACACCACTCATTACTGGTCTCCAGCCAGACACTGAGTCATTGACCACAACTCTTTGTATGCGGCCATCCAACCTGGTGGATACCAAGAAACCTCGTCAGGTTTCTTGACAAGACATACTTTGCAAAGGATGTAATTATTCAAATCCAGGAACACAGCTGCCTGAATATGTAACTCTCCTTTAAGAGACTTAGGAGGCTTCTTCACAGTGAAGAAGAGTTATCTTATTGGACTGAAAAAGAATCTTCAACAATGTAGCTTCTGTGTATCAACAGTGAGTAATCCAGCACCCCTCTTGTATGTTAGTTGAAAAACCACCTCATAAAATACATTGTAAAACAAAGAGAAGAAGCTTACATATATGTGACTATATTATAAAGTATGTGCTATTAGGATCTGTCATTATAGATACTTTAGGACACAACTGCTATTGTGGCCAATAATAAGAAAGGTAAAGTTTGACACTATGACTAAGAATCCATGTTGTATGACAAACTGAATGAAATGCGTAGTTAAAATAATCTAATCCTTTTACATGTAAGTGCCTTTACTTTACAAACTAAACTTTACTAAACTGCAGAATTGGTTAAATAATATTTTTATTGTCAGAATGATTCTCTAAAGAACTGAAGTGTTAAAAGATCCTTGCTTCCTTGTGTCCTCTTTATTGTTCTTATACCTTAACATGATGTAGGTTCAGCACAGAAAGGTTCCACACCGTGTGGAACTGGTATTACTGCTGTTCTTCAGGAACTTGCAGGGAACACTATGATTAATAATCTCTCTGAGATGGTTTATGAGAAAAGAAATACTGTAACAAGTGAAGTAAAGATAATGATTCAAGGTCAACCTTGCTCCATTTGAAAATAACAGGCTGGACCTGAAATATCTGTCACTTAATAAACCTAACTCTGAAGATACAAATAAAGAAACGGATGAGAACCCGAAAATCTTAATATCACAAACAGACAACATAAACAAAAAAAGCCAGAAATAAGAAGGGTGGAGAGTCACCAAGAACCTTAGAAGATAAGAAATAGGTAACACACTAGACCTTCTTCACTCTATTAAGGAAGAGACCTTAACAGGTAATCACAGATGCAAAGCACAGAGAATTTCTTCCCAGCATTAACACTCTGGCATAAGCTAATATAAGAACTATTCTGACATTAAGGGATAAGTCTGTCTAATTTAGCTCTTTGGATAGTATTGATTTTGCTGCACTTTGAGGATTATTAAAGTATCAAAGGCAGGGACGGCAGTCCTTTGTTCAACTGATTATATAAGTTTCTGGTGGAAATCATGATTATTGAGACAAGGAGTTGAAAGAGCTCGCTGAATTTTTGATGATAATGGCATGGGGATGGCCATCAAACTCCTGTTTTCAATGGCAGGAGCTGAACTTGTGAAAAAGAACACAAACAAAACTGCATAGTTTGAAGGCTTTTGTCTCCTTCCATTTTACCAAAAAATAGACCACAGGCCTTAGTGCTCCTCTAGGCAACTGGAAGAATTTGACAATAAAATAAGAAGTTTAAGTCATTGCTCATGAGAAAAAGTAACTGCCGCTGAAAATTCACATAGCTGGATTCATCAGTTAGGGATCCATCATACAGCTTACTTCTCTTCATTCCTGTCCTTACTCACAATTGCATTTTTAACAGAGGAAGCTACTATTTGGCAGGAAAAAGCATGACAGAACCTGGCCCTACGTGAACAGTGATCGAAAGTTCAGAATGAACATATTACAAAGAAACCTTTCCAAGGGATTAAGGAAGATTATCCCAGCTCATTGAGAAGGAATAATGGCTGGCAGAATAACGTTCCCTCCATCACTGAAGAAAAGGGTAGAGCAGCAACTAGTTATAAATGAACTGTGGCCAGTAAAAGCTCTTACTCTGGTTCTCTGTTTCACACAGACATCATTCACTGATCATTTTTTTTTGTCTATTTTAATTAGGTTCTGTCAGAGTGATAAACCCTGCCTAAGACACCAGCAGAATAAAGGTCACTTTTTGGACTGCCAGGACTCCGAACTGACAAGTGTTAATAGAGGTTTCATCTGTGAAAGGTCAAATGTTAAGAAGTACAACCAGTTATTACAAACTCGGTTGATACTGTAGCTGCAAAAATAAAACACCTCCAAATATCCACTCAGCTATTCAAACACTGACTGTGCACAAACGACAGCATGTTTGCTATTAAAAAAAAAAAAGAGAGGACATAAACTCATTTCTCTGTCATTTCAAGATACAGAATATATAGTTTTCACTGCAAATAACTTTCAGTCACAGTAAAAATTTGTTTTTTGAGAAACTTCCCAGAAAGTAAAGCCACTCAGATGGAAGAATATCACTGGGGAAATAAAACAACGACACAAAGGTTGCAACACAGGCCTGCTGAGTAGTCAGGGCAGGCCACACACTGCATCACACTGAGGAGCAAAGGAGAGAAGGCCATGAGCCTGCTCCCCTCCCTTCAGATGGTAAGGCTGGCTCATACTCTGCAGAGAGATGCAAAGATGGGCATGTTATCCCTGAACACAGTATGAAAAATGCACCCTCGAGTTCCGTAGACTTGTACAACATCGAGCTCTAATGTGGTGTCCAGTTTAAGATGCACAGACTTCACTCTGCACCCAAAGGTTTATTTTCTGTCCAGTAAACACAGTGACCAACTTGACTAAACGCTGAAGTGGCCAGAAGCTTCCATATAGTTTGGCTTATCAATTTTAATTCTCATTACGTCTTTACTGTAACCTGACAAATGCTTTCATTTGAGTGGCAAGCACTGCACTCCAAGACAAAAAAGACTCTGTTACCATCTTTCTCCACACCTTAAGATCTCAAGAGAGAGCCATCAAACTTGGCCCTCAGGATTTCTCACCACAGCTGCTATAGCTTTTCATGTGAACATTACTTAGGACTAAAAGACTCATTATTATAGAATGGTTTGGGTTGGAAGTGACCTTAAAGATCATCTAGTTCCATCCCCTCTGCCACAGGCAGGGGTAATTGTAAAATTCCAGTTTGTTGGTTTCTGAGCTGGTATGAAAGAACAGTGGTTCACTGAGCAAACCTTATTTTCATACCACATGAAAACAGACACCACATGGCTATGCATGCATTCCCTTTTTGCAGTATAAGGATGTTCAAATAGCTATTGAACATATCATACCAAATCTATGTTCACAAGGCTTTCACTTTAAACTTGTATTGGTCAAAAGGCCTTCTAGTGATGAAATTCAAATCTCGGGCGGGGTTAACCCACATTCTGCTCTAATTGCTCTGCATGTTTTGGGGGAAAATAGGTACATGTGTAGAAAGTGGAAGTGCTTTTCATTAAAAGATTCATTAGGTATACTGCAAATATACAGAAATGGTAGCTTTTGCAGATAATTAATAACTTTTATTATTTTTTTTTTTTAGATAAACAATATTTTAGGAGTATAAGTTTGCAGAAAAATTCTTGAAGTCAGTCTGACACAATTGGATATCTTATCACTAGTCCTGGAAGGATGAGATTTCCAGTCTCACTCCAAGCCATATTACAGGATGTAGGTTCAACAGTTTTGTGATGGATATGAAAATGTGATGATCACAAAAAATGCTTTACGGTACAAGGAAAGCCACATCTGATTTATTGGATCGGGAACAAGTTTTATCTCCCAGAGAACAGTTTAATGAAGAGCGCTCCCTTCCCTGAGAGTATTTCAGTCACCAGCACTTTCTCATTTAGATCTAAGTTTTGAAACATTCTCAAGGAATGTAGCTTTAACTGTTGCATCCGTTCTTCTCCCTGTGCTGACATTAACATCATGCATCAATTAGCAATGATACATTATTAGTGTAGAAAACAGCTTTAAGCTACAGTTTATGACTATGACTAGACTGGACCTAAGGGAATACAGAGGTGGATAAATGAATGATATTATTTATAATCTGGTGTTGACACATTCATTCTCCATTTGCATTATGGCTGTATGCATGGTCACATATTTTATGGGCAGTGCATGCAACCATTCACTGCTGCTTATACTTGTATCTTCTCAAACAAACACAATTTAGATCAATGTATACAATTGAGTGCATTTGTAAACACGAAAAATGAATTCAACTTAAAAAGAACAAACAAAACAATACGCAAATAAAGAAAATTCAGTGCAATCAGTGAAACTGTTACAACCTTAATTCCTAGTGTATCTACTCCCACAGTGAGTATCTCAAATGGTAAAATCTGTCCTCTAAAAGAGGACTGACTGAGGCTGCCATCTTCCAGCTGCAGCTGTCTACCACCACTGAAGAATCAAGCACACAGCATGGATAGCACTGTTATTTTCACAAGCACTTCACATAACTGCTTTCTGGTATATGACTTGTAATCTGTACGAACTGTTAACTGACAAGGGAGAAAAGGCACTACTCTAAGCCATTTCTGAGTAGAAAACCAGAAACCTCAATTTCTGTGGGCTTCATTGTCTACAGCTGAGCTTTCAGATGTCTAAGCTCTGACTGAAGATTAACCTGGGCTTGAGGCATTTGCAACATGTCCGTACATGTTGACTCTGACACACTAATGCTTAAGTTTTCGTCCTGGCCAGCTTACCTGGCAAGAACAGAAGCACTGTCAGCAGACTAAGGCTGGCACACAAAAAGGCTCTATTAACAATGTCAGATGCTTAAAAATTAGACTAACTCCTGGCCCGAAAACTGCAACTCATTCCAGCATGGTGGTGTTGTGAGTGAGATTCATGTCATGTAAACAGACACTCTCATAGCTCTCATAGTTGGAAAATGATCTGAAAAAAACTAGACCTACCTGAATTAAAGTTCTGCTTAATTACAGTGAAAGTAGAATTCTAACATTTAACACACTTCTCTATATGCCGCATTCCTTTTGGCAAATAATCACTATTTTTTTTGGAAGCAGCTCCACAGTTACTCTTACACAGCTCTGAGAAGATGGGAACTAAGAAGCGAAATCTGCCAGATCCTGTTCTTTTGGAGCTTGGAAAAGATTAGCAGTAGGACCTACATATTTTCATCTGTATGTGGAATTTAGGGAATTTGACATGTCATCTAGTGGTTGAACTTCAGAGTGTCAGAAAAGAGACCCAGATCCAGTCTACACTAACTGTGGAATGGCACATGTATAAAATTTGCCGACATTCCATTTATTATTTGCCAAATGTGAATTTATTCCTAGTGCTCTATAATATTCACAGATAATATGACTTCTTTTTAATGTAGGGTTACCAATGAGTCAATAAAGTGGAAAATCTCTTACTGAATATGTAAAATCTAAGGAAATATGCTAGAACATGCAGCCTTTATGTTCTCTCTTAATTGAAGGATTAAAGCCTTCAGAGTATGACTTGAGTTCTTTAAGGAACATAATTATGAAAATGCTGTTATTCAGACTGTGTTGTAAAAATGCATGTATTTCAGGAATAAAGAGAATTTTAAAGGCAGATGTGGAATGAAACCAGAAGAGCGCAAGTTGTTCCAGATGTACATTTACTACATCACACAAAAGTAGTAACAGTGATAAATTCTAATGTTTGTTACATCAAGGATTAGTAACTTTATAAAGCACAAGAAGAAAGTCATTACTCATAACCCACTTCAAAAACATTCCTTTACCTGCATCATCCCAAAGTACTTTTTGCAAAACTTTGCTATATTTTTAGAAGTAGGTTTTTAAATTAAATTATAGTGAGGAAATTATCTAATAGCTCAAAAATGAGCTAGGAGATTCCAGAGATGAGAGAGCATAATTAAAGTACTATACAAAGCCCCTGAACATGGAGTGATGCAAAAGGGCAGACAAAAAGGAGTCCAAGTTACCGGGGCACCTATGAAGACTACCTGAATACATTCTATCTTAAGAGAATCACAATGCTGGAAGCCCTTAATTTCTGTGAGAAGCATCATTAGGGACTGTAGTGATAGGACAAGGAGTAATGCATTTAAACTTAAGCAGGGGAAGTTTAGATTGGATATAAGGAGGAAGTTCTTTACTGTAAGGGTGGTGAGGCACTGGAATGGGTTGCCCAG
>JANHGB010029515.1:0-11691 GCA_026283785.1 Coracopsis vasa
TCTTCCAGTGGTTGTTACACATGTAACACTGTGGATACTTATGTGTTTCAAGCTCCCAAATTGCAAGATATTTTTAGTAGCTTCAATGTGAAACGGGTCTTTTGTTGCGCCTTTGTTGTTCTCAAGTGCCTGCTGTCTGAATTATAGGCAAGTTTAATCTTTTGCTATATTCATCTGGACCGCAGGGGAATCCTCACTTTAATTAGTAAATTGCTTTCCAGTTATGTGTTTCCATAAACTAATCATGGTTGAGTTTGCATTGTGTTGTGGTGCTTATCCACTCTGTCAAGTTTGTGTTAGGAGATCAGCTCACCAGCTGTGAAGGAAGGAAGGAAACCAACCAGTAGGTAGTACTTAAATCCAGAGATGTTTATTCATCACTGAAACACCAAGCTATGAACTAATGTACAGAAAGTTTCAGACTCTTCCACTTTCGTCTCCTGATACTGAAAACTCTCAAAAGTCTCTTGGCCACAGCTTTGTCACATGTGTGCAAGCCATCATGTGTCTCAGAAGGGATGTTGTTAACCCTCACTTGCGTGCCATAAACCAGCCAATAGCACTGAGCTAGTTCTTCACTAGCAGTCTTTTTTGCAAGTTACTACTGCTGCTGCTGAGGATTTTAGCCCCTAAGGCTTCGGACTCCCTGCTGGGTTTCCATGTTAATTTGAAGAATCTTTGCACTGTCTTCAAATATTGTGTAAGCATTTTTTTTTTTCTTCAACATAATTATCAAAGAGTTAGGCAACTTCCTTGCTTCTCATGCAATTCGAGGTGGTGGTTTGCTGAGGCGGTGGTTTGCTGAGGCAGTGCTTTGGCTACAGTAGTTCTATCAACTGTTTTTCTATGGTCTTAGTAAGAGTTATGAACAAGACACTCAACAATAAGCCCTGCCTTCCTAATTCTGTCTTCTTTTACATTAGACTTCCCACAGGCCATTGCAAAATCTCCATCCACCTAAAGAAAGTGGAAAACCTGTCTGAAGATACAACCAGTCCATGGATACGTAAAACTTGCTTAAATCATCTGCTTTTCCTTCAGGTGAAGGAGGGTTGCAGGGCCTTTTCAGGATGTTGCTTTTCCGTCTCGGTGTAGAAAAATCAGAAAACAAACGTTTTCGTAGTAGTGATTGAGTCATGCTTCTGAGACTTCGAACAAATCTCAGAGTTAAGTTATTACTGCTTTGGGGGCCCTACCGTGCAGGAATGGTGCATGAACAATGAGTCAGTGCAAGAGAACAGTCTGCTTCCTTTAGACACCTGAATTTTTGAAATATGATGCCCACATGCTCTCCAAGCTCTCTTTCTTGACATACAGCATACCTCATTCTGAAGGTTGAAAGGACACCAACCCTTCATGCTGCTGGTATAAAACACATCCAAGTTTTTATGGGCTAGTGAGTGGTTGCAAACCCAAGCAGAAAAACATTCCTCTCCCTTAGGGTATATATTTCGCCATTTCTGCTTCTGGTCATTCTGCTAAGCTCTACTGTAAGGTAGAGAAAGTCTTAGTTTCTATATCTATACAATGGCCATAAAAATATATATATATATATGATCTTATTTAATACTTAGGTGAGGTTTATACGCTTGGATTAAAGGTTGCAAATGCTGCAGGGTTCTGTAGGGGGTCATTTCAAATGTTGAAAGTTCAGAGCAACACGTTTGAACAATTATTGCTCTGTCTCAATATCAGGTTTCAAATCAAAAGATGCAATCAACATATCCTATTCCGTATAATAGAAATATCATTTGTAGTAGAATATTGTCATACGATTAATCTCCCTTGCTTTGCAAATAAATGGCTTAGCTGTGCCTTGGCATTTAATAGCAGCAGGAGACCATT
Organism: Coracopsis vasa; assembly: GCA_026283785.1. Classification (NCBI taxonomy): domain Eukaryota; kingdom Metazoa; phylum Chordata; class Aves; order Psittaciformes; family Psittacidae; genus Coracopsis; species Coracopsis vasa. The sequence goes on from JANHGB010029515.1 coordinate 1,846, forward strand.
ATCCTCTAACAATACACAATTCATTGACATTATCTCTTAAGTAACACAGTATTGCAGAAAGAAATTGTCTAGGAGTATTTCCTTCTACACTGAAAATAAAATGTAAATGTAAAGTATGTTAGTTCATGCAGCTAATTTCTGTTGATCTGCGTCTTCTCTTTACCGAGATAGGATTGTGAGCAGGGACGGTTCTTGACGTGTTTTATTGCTAGGAAACATTTAAGATTTTCTCATGTTTTAAACAAAATGAAGAAGGGCAATCTTTTTTTGATAATGCTTTTGTGAGGGTGGAAATAATCTTAAAACTTTAGTTAGAAAACCACACAAGATAACCTTTGACTTCTTTCAAAGATAGATTATGATATGTGGTTGTTGGGGTTTGTTGGCTTTTTTTTGTTGGTGTGGTTGTTTTTTTGTTGTTGTTGTATTGGTGTTTTGTTGTTGTTGTTTTGGTTTTATGTTTGACTTCAGCATAGGTAACAACCACGTTTTTCTGGTGGAGGTGGTGTTCCTCGCTACACAAGGTCCTGGATTCTGCCATGTGCTATATGATACCAGCACGCCACTTTCTGCAGCAATTTTCTTGGCTCTTTGTCTCTATATTTCACCAAACTAAGTGGTCACTGCCATATCATCTACTAGACTTTAAAATAAACAAATAAATATAAAAACACCAAGTAAAAAAAGGTTGGAAATAAGTTGCTCCTGACCTATATTCTCAAAAGCCACAATTTGTTGTCTTCCTCCTGTTCTTGTCTTGCTGGCATTTTCCTTCACAGGATTTACAAATAGGTGGTTTGTTTTTGTGAAACTAATACTGATAATGTCCTGTTATTTCATATTTTGTCCAGTTTTGGGGTATGCTTAGCTAGTTGCACATAACTTTGCTTCGCATAAGAAAATTACCTCTTTAAGGATCAGGGATGCAGAACATGAGATGTTAACTGCAATGCAGCCGCTAAAGTTTGTATGTGAAAGGCTGGAATCAGTCCGCCAAAGGGAGGAGGTACCAAAGCGATTTCTGAAAGCTTAGTTATGTCTGCATGTAGGCTTCTTGTTCCTATATGATGATGGCACCTGTTGCTTTCAAAGTGGTCTTTTACTGAGTTTTATGTATGATGTATGGTTCTTTTTTTATAAGACATAACAACGTGTTATAACTGAACTTTGAAACTTGCCATTAAGTTGCTTCAGGGCATTGATAGACTCCAGACTCTGTTCTGTGTTGTAGTCTGGACGTTTCTTATTTTTCTTGTACTGATTTTGCATACATGCTGTAGGATATTGCAAGCTGGGTTTGGATAACCTGTTCAGCTGGAGTAAGATGTAGTCACTGAAAGAAAAAGGAACAAGAGATTATGTAGACAAATGATCAGTGCAAGAAGAAAGAGAAAATCAAAACACGAACAACTCTTTAAAATGAATCTGTAGAAACCTTCAGACATCAGTGTGTGTGTAGGAACTGCTTAATATCCCTGGATGCCTCTAGGTAGAAAAATGAACTGAGCCATGGTTTGATTTCCCTCGATATTAAAAGCTATACTTTACAGTTGCTTTGTCTGAAGGAAATTTCAGCAACTTAGATTTGACATAGGTGCTCCACTTAAATGTGTTCAATGCATAACAACGTTATTCTTTATCTAGAACAGTTCTTGGAAAATGCTGTCTTGCGGAACCAGAAATTCATAAAATTTGAATGCTTGCAGACAAGTAATTTGTTGTTAGACGTGTGTAGCTAGAGGCTTCTTTTACACATCTGAAAAGGCTTTCTGGCTCTATACAAGAAATTGTGCTGTTTGTGTTACATTGCTTTCAACTTACTGAGCCCTTGAGTCTACCTATTGAGAAATTGTGGTGCTTTATGGTATTTAGGCTATGCTGTTGCTGTTATCTTTGATGCCAAATGCCATTGCTTGCATAAAACAAAAAAAGACTGAAGTCTTATTATACGGTAATAGAGACATCACAGAAAAGAGGGGAGCACTTTTCAGGGGTTTCCTTAGCATTGTTGTAGTTAGAGGTTTTCCCAGGTACTTCTATATTCATAAGATGCTTGTATGCAACATAGAGGTAGAGTGAAAGGATAATTTTTTCAGCAGCTGACGTGTGAATGTAGCTGCTATAATGTGGAACAAGACCGAATCAAAGCTCTTCTAATCAGTTAGACCCTCTGCCTGTTTGGCTGCGGTCTTGCAAACCTGTATTGAGCTTGTACTTTTGTGCAAGAGATCTTAAAATATTTGCAATAAAACTCTGGCCATATTAACAACTAAACAGATGGAAATGTCAACAATATATAAGATAAGGATAATCCTGTAATGTATAAACCTGTTGAGAAGGTAGATAAATGAACTGGAGAAATCCAAGAGAATTAAAGTCAACATACCTTTTTATTTGAAATGCCAGATGAGAATATACCCCATAGCCCCTGTCAATGGGCTATGGAAAAATTCTCAGTGTTTTGAGAATTAACACTAGTTACCTTTATGGGAAGAAAGAACAGTACATTTAGATAGTATGAGAATATAAACTGAAAGGAGGCATTAACCCCCCAAACCTACTGTGCTCAGGTTGACAGGTGTACATGAAGGAAATTCTATCAGTGTTCCAAAACACTGCATGAAGATGCAGAAAAAGTATCTAAGAACAAGTCTGTTTTTGTCAAGCATTTTTTGTAAGTGTGAAGCTATCAGTTCTTTCAGTGCTCAATTTTTGTGTCAGTGAATATATTGCCAATACGGGGGGATTTAAGTAGGTATATTTTTCTATAGTTAACACTGTCTGGTGTAAAAGGATGCAAAAAATATTTATCTTCAAAGAACCAAGAGAATTCTCTGCTATTACCATTTCTAAATGTGAATTTTTGAATGTCATCTGACAGAGGTCTGTGCCATGGCAGGACTGAGTGAAGTCCAGTCCTTATGGATAACCTGCCTCATCTAACAGTGTATGATAACAGGAAGCAATAATATTCTTTTGGCAGGGTATTTTCTTCAATTTGAGAGTAAAATGAGAAAGTTCTTTGAGCAAAATAAGACCATTATTATCACTTGTGCGGGTTAACACAACTTCATGTTAAGGCATAAAATTTCAATACTAGGATGGAGGAAAATAAATACAAAATTAAAGGTTATTCTTGGGATTCTCCATTCTAGTTTTTAACATGAAGTACAACTCAGTGGTTGGTTATTTTGAAGCAAAATGATGGCAGCTATTATCACATTGTCATTTATATTCCGTCTTCAAAGAATACTGAGGAGCAAATTTGTCCTACATTAATAGCAATAAAAAATTTAAATGGTCAGTATGGAAAAGGAAACCCAATATGCAGGCTGCCTTTACAGACCTTTTAAAATACTTGCTAACAGTTAATAGAAGATAGGGACTGATTTACTCAAATTCTCAGTGAACCCTTCTATATGTGACATAATTATCATATTTAATAAGTACCTATGAATAGTACTATATGGCTATGAGAGATTCAGAATGAGACCTAGAGGAGTATGTACTATGAAGAGACAGTAACACTTAGCTGTATATTTTAAATCAAAAGTTCCATAGAAGAATTAAAAAGTGCTTTCCTGTATTACTAGCTCCAGTTATAATTTGGTGTTTACCTCCAGATTAGCATAATTTATATGTGTGTGTTTGTGTGCACACAACCCTAGCACAAGTTAAACTCAAGTTGTCTGTTCTGTCAAAAGACCTAGGTTAAAGCATGAATACTGTTGGCAGTAAAATAGAAGGGCACCTATTGTCTGCTGCTGAAAGACCACAACAAGCCACTTAAGTCTTGTTCTGCACCATCCCCTCCTACTGCAGCAGTTCTGACTTCTGCACTGCATGGAAATAATGTATATTAAAGTTAGAGTGGAGAGAACCCTTGAGTGCATAATGAAAGTGTGGGCCTACATATTGGAACAAAAACCACTGAAGGATCACCTGTAAGGTAGCTGCATTTTTCGTGACATGACATTAGGAAAACGATGAAAAGTTAATTTGTGTAATTTAAATTATTATTTAGCTATATATGGAAATGTTCACTTAATGTTTCAAGTCAGATGAAACAATGTCAGTAGATAGATCATTTGTTTTTATTTCATTTTTTCTAGAAGTAGATGGAGACTTAAAAAACCTTTTGTCGAGGTTGCTTACAACAAGATGAGTTAACTTCACCAATTTCGTAACTTACATTCCACTTTTCCCTCATTCTGTTGAACTGCCTTTAAGAAGTGGATTATCATTTTGTGACAGTGTAAAGTACTTCTAAAACTACAAATTAATTGAATTTTTGTGATGTCTGACATTTCTGATAGTACCCTGTTTTCCTGAGGTAGAAAGCTAAGACACAAGTCGCAGAAGTTCAGAAGTGAGCAAGTTTTGCCTTTTTCCTTCTTTTTTAGTTTATTTCCTTTTCTCTTTCTATTAGGAGTCTCAATTCAGATAACTCTTTGGTGGTTGTGTGATGGCACATTGTCCTAAGAAGAACATTTTTCCATAAAGATTTGTTCCATAAGTAATTTTAACTAATGTCAAATACTTATGAATCATCCTCTTATCACTTACAAAAAGAACTTTTAGTCTTCCATCTGCTTCTCCTTAATTTTCGGCTTTATTACACATGCAATTACAATTTTCCTCTTCTAAATAATTCACTACACAGTTCATTTCACACAGAAGGTAAATGAATAAAAATTTGTTTCCTTTAGCATTAGCCTGTCTGTTTTCTGTGCATGGCTGGCAGCCAGCAATATTAGATTTCAACATCCAATTTTTAAAAGTGTGAGTTTTGTGTTAATAATAGATAATATGTATGGGTATTGTGTAAATTATCCACTGGTTGGAATCTGAAGCCTCTTTTGCCTGATTTTTCCCCTTCACTTTGTTGTCCTGTTCTAGCAGAAAGGCAAATTATACTAAACTAAAATGTAAAAAGTTGTTATTTTACAACAAGAAAGCACTAAGTAATGAATACACTGAGGTTTCTTTACCAACTAGAAAGTTCCTGTGAGATTGCACTGTTCTTGAACACAATTGAAAAACAGGAGTTAAAAAATAAACACCAGTTCTCTCTCCTGCCCCCAAAAATCCTGAACAAAAAGACACCCAACTGAGCAAAACATCTGACACTGACAGCAGTGGAAAGATGTTGTCTCACAAAATCCAGACTATGACACCTGGAAAGGGTTAAGAAGGTATTTAGAAGTTATCAGCAGATTTCTTAATGTAGTGGATTTAAGGTGCTTCCACTTCGTTTGAAACATCTGCCTGAGGTGTTGGGGGGGAAGAACTCACATTTTTATTACCATGCAGAGGACTCATGTCTGAATGATGACAGAGGAGTCATGTCCTGATTTTAAAATTACTGTTGATGCACAATCTACCAAAATATATAGAGCACCCTCTAAGAAATTCATTCTAAAGTAACAGATTAGACCTAACTCATTGAGTTGGCAGTTGACGTACTGCCAAGCTCCAAAGCAATGAAAATCCATATATTGTGGCACTAAAGCGTCATGGTGTACTTAAGAAATATACTTAGTAATTCAGTACTTCTGTCTGTTTTGTTGTAACTTCATTGGGGTAGGAGGGGAGGGGAAAACTCAACTAAATCAATGAAACGGGATGTGATCATAGAAGCTGCGGCCTATGGTATGGAGTTGTACTTTCCTGATGAAGTCATCTAAAAAGTTACTTTACAATTATGGATATATAATATTGAGAAGTTTATGGCTGTGGTGTGTTTTGGTTTTTTTTGTGGGTGGTTTGTTTTTTTTTTTCTTAAGGAATCACACTCATGTAAGGATTTAGAATAAACTTATACTAGGGAAGAGATTTACTGTTTATTTAACTGCTTAATGGTTATTCTTCTTACACAGTATGACAGCAATGTAAATAAAACACAACTGAAATAAAGTTACCAGAAATTGAAAGGGTACATGGAGGCTTTCCTTACACCCAGATTAGAGAAATAGTAATCTAAATTGAATCTCAGAATCAAATAGCATCTTAAGAAGAATCCATTTATAAATATCTCTCATCATGCAGGTTTCATTTGAGTTCCCAGCTCAGGGAAGCTCAGAATTGTGACTGTCTGCATTCATAGTCCGTAGAATTAAGTTTTTTCACAGTCTGTACTGAAGTTGGGCCCTGATTTAACTGGGTGCAGGTTTACCAGACCTATGTGAAGTTTTGTGCCTAAAATTTCTGATCCTTCATGAAATAGCAAAAGTGAACTATTTTTTGCCTGTGAATTTACCTGGTGGTGTGGTGGGTTTTTTGTTGGTTTTGGTGGTGGTGTTTTTTGGTTTGAGGTTTTTTGTTTGTTTTTTTTAAGGCCCTTCTCAGTATTGTTTTGGTAAAGTGCTCAAAGCATCCTTGGAAAGCACTGAAAGACATGCTTAGTTTTAAGCACTTAATGTTTTCCTAAGGAGAGCTGCTTTTATGAAGTATTGAGTATGTATTTGCCTTCTGTTTGTGCAAACTTTGCTGTAATTTCCTCCCTATATCATATAAAGAGTATTTAATTCTGAAAGGTTCTGAGAGCGTCTTCAATTTTAAATTTTCCTTGCTGAATAGCTCAAAGAGCAGATACTAAGATTCAGATTTCAGCGAGTTCCTAAATAAGGGGGTTTGAGAGTGCATGCAGTATAACTCTAAGTCATTAATATGAACTGTTATAGATAATCATGTTATGCTGTAAGCCAGTTGAGGTCTAGCTTGACTTTTTGAACACTGCAGAGATGAGGAGATAATTTAAGAGGAGTATTTAATTGTAATATTTAGTGACATTAATAACAAGTTGCCTAATACAAGAAATTAAGCAATTAATTTTAGGGTGTACTTGTCTCAAAATGTTCATAGAACAGCTCAAGTTGGAAGGGATCTTGAAAGAACAATATTCTTGCTACCATTCCCTGTTCTTCCTCCACCCTTGATGAGCTCCCCCCTCCACCCTCCCTCCATCTCTCCTCCCTCCAAATGTCACCAGTTCTGTAGGTAAGACCATGAGTTAAAACACCAGCCTCTGTTCCTGGGCTATCAGGCATAGTGTTTTCAGTAGAGATACCAGTGCAATTACAATATATCCAAGCAATCATAGTAGACTGTAGTAAAGAGAAGAAGAACTTTAGTACAGATAGTAAGGAAATATTATATCAAGTAACGAAGCAAAAAGCAAACAATGAAGAATTTGCATTAGAATTAGAAATAAAAACTTTGACCGACACTGTATGCAAGTAGTCAGTGACAATAAATAAGCCGCTTGGAGTAAAATCAATAAAGACATTTCTAGGAAGAGCATGTAAGTGATTTTGAAGTACTGTTTGAAATTAGGTAGTTACTGCTTATTTCTTTGGAAAACTTATGTTTGGCATATTAGGATTGACTTAGATACTGGGATAGTCATGCCATGGATCAATATAAATGCCTATTTAAAATAGCAAGATCTATTGAATAGGATTTTGAAAATCCTTTGCATGTTTATGATTCTGAAATGGTGCTTGAAAACATTTGGTGTATTCTCATCATATATTTTAGATTTTAAGTCAAACAAAAAAATTTAGTACATGGTAATGATGTGAGATACATCAATTGATCTTATGTACTTTAATTGATTTTTAGACAATTGCAAAGAAGGACTATTGCTATTGGGAATACTGGTACTTTTCACTAGCATAATGGCTTTCTAAAGGTCTTTAATATACTGTAAATGTTATTTATTATAATGATTTTAGATACAGTGATTCCCCTAGGAAAGCAATATGAAAAAGAGAGAACTTCATGTAGAATCCTCATATTTGCCAAGTCTCATTTGCCAGTCCAACTTTCAGCTAAATTTATACCTTAAATTTAAATAATCTAAGATATGTCACTTTTGTCTCAAAATAATTGTTTCTAATATCTCCTCTATAATAGCACAGTGCATATAGTTTACTACCCATAAATTTATTTTTTTGTTTCCTTTCAGTTTTAATTCCTTTCTTTTGTAATTATTTCATAGCAAAGAAAGTATTGAGTTTTTTAGTAGGTAGTTAGGAATCAGCTGGAAATAGTATTTTAAAATACCCTGTCCATAATGGAACACAGGGCTTCTTTTCAGTCATGCTGGTATCAAATGCTGCTTCTGTTGTGTTTCCTTACAAATACGAATTTGAATGCTTTCTCATTTTCATTGTGACTTTCTGGCAAAGATGATGATCAGAATTCAAGAGTAGAGAGATGATGAGCAAAGCCCAGTAGGAACAAATTTATAGGGTATAAGTACTGCTGAAGGTTTTTTCCTTTCTTGCTTTCTTGTTTGCTTAATGGGAGGGGGGAAATGGGTAAGAGAATGAGATCACTGGCATGTTAGTAAAACAGTTTGGCAAATGCATTACTCATGATTTCATTTTTTCAAATCAGACAAAATTATTCTTGAAAGAAAATTTTTAGAGAACTTCTGTATCATTTAGACATGGTTGAGAATGCACCTCAGAGTTTCTTTTAAAAAAGTCTTAGATTTTAACCACTTTGTAGCAATATAAGAATATGTTGTAAAACATTTTTGTGACTCTTGAGCGAGAAACAATGCTGTTCTTTTCAAAGAATAGATGTGTCACAAATCAAGCCAGTGAACTGATGTATAAATGCATTTCATGCATGAATTAACCAGCTACTAACTAGCAGATCTCGAATCAATGTGTTGTGCTTGCAGACTAACATGTAGTGTGCTCAGGCAGAAATCCTGTATAAAGCACATGAGTTCATGGTTAGAAATATATGAGCTGCTTGCGATTTTGCTGGTCTAACACCTGCTACAGCCATGTACTTTGATGGCTTAGAGTCTAGTATTTGAAAGAAAAAAACCAAAACACTTCAGCTAGAGTCTTTTTGAACCTGTTAAGAAGATAGCATTAAACAAGGTCTTTATGTCAATGGTACAAAACGAATTTAGAAATCCAGCACTGCAATTTCATCAGGACTGACCAAGCTGCCAGGAGATGAGTCATTATTTTCAGGACAATCTCAGTGGAGTCATCCAGAGCTTTTTCGTATTTTTTGTGTGTGTATATGTGTGCTTGAATTGGTTATAATTGACACTTTCAGTAATGCATGTGCATTCAAACATATTTATACTTACCATGTATTATAGAACTACATAACTGCATGAAATTCAACGTGTATTATGGAACTGTAAATTTTACAGTGCACTGGCAGTTTATTTGGTGGGGAGAACAGTGAACATCCATGGGGGCGTTAGTGACTAAAAGCCTATTATGGGTTTTTCTTATCTGTATTTAAATTTTGAAAATGACAAGCAGACATAAGTTAAAGAGGAAGGTTTTGTTGGTTTTTTTTATTGTGGAAATACAAACATTTCCCTGAAAAAACAACCCAAAAAGCAAACAACAAAATATGTTTGACATCCACTAACTGTGGGAAGGAAAGTTCATAATGGCTTTTTCATAAATTTCCAGCTTGAAACTCTTTGGTTAAGTAATCTGGTAAATGAAAACACGTTTGTGTAAGTTTTGAAGATTCCTGCTCCTGCAACCTCAGTGTTTCTTTCTGATCCTTGGATTAGTTTGTTTTCCACATATTTCTTAGATTTCTGAAAAAGTTCTTAATTTTTATTTATTTTTTTTTTTCAGAATCTGAAACAACAGATTTCATTGTTAGATCTGTGGCACAGGCCAGGTGTTCTCTTATGAACTGTAGAGAAACATTTTGCCATATCTGACTAAATGAAATTTATTTTGAGTTACAGTTTCTGCTCTTTTGTTGCTGATTATTATATCTACCAATTTCTATTGTGTCCAGTTGTGTTTTCTGGGTGAGAGCAGTTCAGGTTTTGGCACTACGGCT
>JANHGB010029518.1:0-18742 GCA_026283785.1 Coracopsis vasa
ACCAACACCCCCAAGTCCTTCTCCACAGAGCTGCTCTGAATCTCTTCTCTGCCCAACCTGTAGCTGTGCCTGGGATTACTCTGACCCTCGCACTTTTCATGGTTAAACTTCATAAGGTTGGCATCTGCCCACCTCACAAGCGTGTTAGGGTCCCTTTGGATGGGATATTGCTGGATACTCTTCAGGAGGTTTTCCCATACAACCTATTTTTGATCATAGCCATGCAGTGTTTTCATGAATACAAGCAAAAGTGAACTTTAAATGCCTCAGAAAGGTGTTAGGGTGCTTATTTTGTTATGCAGCTTCCTTACACATGCACATTAATAAAAGAACTTGAAGGCAGAATTTATCTTTCACTTCAGCAGTAAAGTCAAAGTAATCAATAGGTCCATAAAAACTCCATCAGTGCAGCGGTTGTTTAACTGCATTCACTCTGGCATGGATTCAAGGCTTTGCTTTGTAGGAAGCCCTTGACCTAAAACGTACGCAAGTCAGCCAGAACTCATAGATTGCTCAGTATGTATGTATGCATGTATAGCCAGCTTTTTCTTGGTTGGTTAGTGGATTTAACCACTGTTGCATTTTCCACATTTTCTTCTTAAAAATCCAACCACTGTCTTTTACGGATTGAAGCTTTCCTAAAGACTTTTTAACGAAACAACTCAGGATGGCTGTAGTTTGCTGTAGCATCACCAAAGTGTGCTATAAACACTGAATTTCAGAAAGCAAGTGCATTTATCTTAGTTGTGCAATGGGGAAAGAGTATGATGAGAAACAGTGCAAAACTTTCTGGGGAGCATGTCTTCTACTGGGAGCTTCTTTACATCTAAGGTAATGCTTTCTGCAGGCAGGATCACATAGGAGAGGAGAGGTCATAGCATGGTACTGCTAATGGGTATGCATATTGATTGCAAGTGTTGTAATATTTGTCAGTGGCACTGGTCACATGAGTGTTAGAAATGAGAGGAAACATCTTGAGAGGAATGAATGCTAAGTGAATAATATACCTCAACCATGCTGGATCTTTAAACTTTGTTTGTTTGTTTAAAACCAGTGAGAAGAAACTTATCACAGATGCCCTGAATAAAAATCAGTTCTTGAAGAGACTGGAGCCTCACCAGATCCGAGATATGGTGGAATGTATGTATGAAAGGACTTTCCAGCAAGGAAGCTATGTCATCAGACAGGGAGAGCCAGGCAATCACATTTTTGTGCTCAAAGGTGAATACTGTTTACTCATATAACACACAAGTGCAAGAAAGTGGAAAGTCATTTAGAAGTCTTTGCAGGAAACCACAATGATGATGTTTATGCTCTTAAATCATTTTTGCTGGCCAAACTGAGGGCAATGCAAGTTTTACCTCTGAGTTTTATGAAACAGAGTAAGAGCAACAAAAAGAGCCTTAGAAACTTAAACCTTGATTTAACGGTATTTCATGGCCTCTTTCATTTCTGAAAGCCTAGAGGTCAGCAAATCCTTTCTGGTGTAGCTATAGCCAAAGGAAGAGCAAGTATACTTTAAAGTACAGAAAACTGCTCAATAATGAAGCCACTTCTGAAACAAACTCACTTTTCAACATTCATGGAAGCTTATACCAGTTTTCTGTGTATGGGGAAATTGAGAGATGAGATCTGAGTTTATTGTTCTCAAAGATTAGATGTCTGTTTTGTTTTCAAAAGAGCTGCAACAACAACAAAAAAGCCTTTGGATAGGAAGACATTCTTAAAGTATTGACAGCAGGTCTGAAGCAATCTCACTGCAGTAGTCATCTGTGCTGACTGCCACTCTGCTTACACTCAAATCTCAAACGACAGATTTTTGGAAAGCACATCTTCTGGCTTCTTGCTTCATATGATTGATGGTCACTGTGTTAGGATAGATGGTGCAGGGAGAAAGAGGAGGCAGGATTTGTAATGTGTTAGTCATATTCTTGCTAGACAAAATTATAACATTTTGGAAAACAGATAAAATATGAGGAAGTTGTGCACATGGAAATTTTTCTGGCACATGAGACCTTTTTTGAGGAGTCAGTGGGTGTCTTGCAGAGAAGAGGGCTAAGCTTTTAGAACTTATTTAGGAGAAGGCTTTTTTGGACCATAACCTATGAAGAAATTCAGATTGACTTTTGCTAGGTTTGTAGCAAGGCTCAAAGACAACTTATTGAAGATTTAATGTGCTTTTTTGTTTTTCTGTCCTTTTCTTTGCATTCTGCACATATATACATAAACATGTATAAACAAGCAAACCTCAGGAGTTCACTATGTTAAGACTGGTCTGTCTACACTACAGTAGGCTACCTGAACCTGTCCTGACTGTTTTGTTGCAGTAAAGATTTATCCCATCAGGATTTAGAAGGGCAGTTTTTCATGGCTTTTTAGTGTTGAAAGGTTTCTCTCAGCTTTCTCTCCCTTCCAGAGCAGATTTCTAGATTAGCAATGCACTGAAAAAAACCCCAACCAAACCAAACCAAAAAACAACCATCCCTTCCCCCCCAAAATCCCAACAAAGTAAACCAAAAAAAGCCCCACAAACCTCTACTGTTTTGCAATTGTTGCTCCTATTCCTTTGTTCCAGGGAGTGGCAAAGGCAGAATATTGTTTTGTTTTCTCTTCACTGTGTGTAGTTGAGCTCAGTTTTAATGCCTATTATGCTGATAATTTTTGACAGAGGGCAGCCTGGAGGTCTTTCAGCAGGATAAACTACTCTCCTCAATACCTGTGTGGACGGCATTTGGTGAACTAGCCATTTTATACAACTGCACACGGACAGCCTCTGTGAAAGGTACCTAAGGTTTACTATAACAACATTGATCAAAAGGAAAACTGTGAATTTTTGTGAGGTCCTTGTTATAGCCAGGTTATCTTTGAAGTTTTCATTGAATACATTTCTGCGTGTCCTGATTATCTACAGTAAGCTCATGTTTCCTTTCATGAGTTCTTTCTGCTTGGGAACATTAACACTGTGCCATGAATATAATTCCATCTCTATCATGACCTTTGATAAACAATTAGGCATCTATAGATCTGCTGTTTAGCCAGATCTGTACTAAACTATCTGCTATGGAAGGATTATGTTTTAATGTTGAATGATTCAGTAGCAGTGGTGGTCTTTGGCTCTTATGTTCTTTCTTGTGTCAAATACAACGCTGAGGCTGAAAGTACAGTTAGTTTGAAACCATGATGTTTTTAGTAGGGCAGATAAAGTGTAATTCAAGAGGAAATAAAATATGTAGGAATTAGTTGCTGTTGTACTTCTTTTAGTTCTGTATCATTAAGTTACTGAGTCTTGCCAAGATTCATTTGCACCTGGTATTCGCAACTGGCACTCAGGAAATTTCAGTTTGTTCTCAAATATGGTAGTGGAAAAGGTGAAACTTCCAGGTGAGATGTGCTGCTTCTCTGAGACAAATACTGGCTTTTGCTTTGTGTTTACCAGCAGACCAGGATGGAGTTGTTAAGTGTTGCTCTGACACATATATGCCTCTTCCTGCATAAAACTGTGTATTCATCCACTAAGTACCCTTTAATTAATTTTCTAACCTGCCATAATTATTCTGTGACAGACCAAACAGGTCACAGGAAGTGACCAAATATGATAAAAATCTTGATTTTCCCACTCTCTACCATTCCATAAAAATTGCGCTTAAAAGCTAATTTCTTTTCTTGTCTAAATCTGCAGGAACTTTGAACCACCAGTAAGTATAAAGAATTCATGTTGACTTGAAAATGAGCAAATTGAATAAAACAAGAAGTTATTTCCTTTAAAAGCTCCTGGTCTTTCTTCCTGCTCCCAGTTTAAGCACTTAATCATTGATGGCTGTGCAGATGGAAATTATTACATCTAATCTGTTTTTGTTGTTGCCTGATAAACAGAACAGTATCAATAATGTGATTATTTTTCTTACTAGCACACTGGTGTACTTGAATCTGTTCCCTGTTTTCCTTTTTTGCTTGCTGTATAGTATTAGCATTATAAAGCAGTGTTTCTGCATCGTAAGATGTCATGCTGCTTTAGACCTTTGTTAACAGTAATTGGTTTTGAGGTAGGACAAGAGTTGTCCAATTATGGACAGGAAACTGATTACTTAAAATCCCTGCAGAAACCTGCCCCTCCCCAATATCTTTCCTGTATTTCTTGTTGTGAAGAAAGAGCAGTACAATGCCATAAATGACTAGTAAATACATATGTGAAAACTCTTTCTTGATGCTTGATCGAGAGATGCTCTTTGCCTGCAGTCTTTGACAAGTGAAGGACTTTAGACAGACAGCATTTCAATGGCTGCTGCTATACGGCAGCATGTTTACATTCAGTAGCTGTATTTGAAACTGGGAATGTGATTTACTCCTATGTTTATAAATTTCTCTATCTCATTTTTGAAATTACAGGCACTTTTCTAACTATATAATTGTTTTCTTTAGTTAAGGTGCAAGATACAGGAAAAGCATTCACGATAGCTTGGATATTTGCCATATGCGAAGTAAACTGAAAGATGTTATTTAGGAGAAAAACAAAACCAAAGCAATACCTTTGTTCTCCCTTCCAACATCCAAAACTATTTTTGAGTTATTCTGATAAATGGCTTTTGAGAGCACATGTGTATATCAGGGTTAAGTACAAAGAGCAATGACTGTGCATCATTTTAAACCTGGCATTTTTCTTTCCTGTATGCTGTGTTCATGATAAATTGAGATCAATTGCTTTATTTTTTTCTGTAGCTTTCCTTTATCCCAGAGAAAACAGCTTTGCTCCTTCTTATGACAGAAGGAGAATTGTTGAATATGGTGTAGTGTCTTTTAAAATAAGATATTAAATTGAACAGAATCACCTTATTTTGCTTAAATTAAAAAGTGCAAGGTGTTCTGTTATGCCAGTGATTGCACATAGAGGCCGCTTAGTGGTTTGCACCTTTGATGCTGGATCTTATGCATGCTTACTGTATTAATATTTTGATTACCCCTTGAAAGATAATGATTAATGTTTTGATTACTCTTTATTCCCTTACAAAATGGCTACATTGGAAGAAAACTGTATGAGGATCACAGGATGAAATGAAATGTATTTCTTGACATTTGTTATTTCTATCTTACTGCATATGTCACAAACTTTGCATGTAATGTGAGTTAGAAATGGGTCCAAGGCATATTATTCAACGTTTATCTCATCAATGATAAAAAATTCAGCCAAGTTTTTCTTTTAAATAAGCTCCTTTGCAGATTACATTGCAGCTTTTGAATGCAATGACTGTCCATGATTAGAAGTAGATCTTTAGAAGTATTCAGCCCTGTTTGTGCTCACAGTAAATGGCTAGGTTTTCAAGGTTACTCAGCCTGTGGAGTTGCATGGAAAGTGGTGTGTGGAGGAGTCATTTGGAAACCTATGCCTTACTAAAGAGGGCATTGTTTAAGTGGAAGCTGAATTCTTTTACAAGTCTGATTGCAGTAAGTGCTATATACTCTAAAATTTGGCCTTGGGCATTTTGAAAGAGCTAGTCTGCCTAGTACCGTGACCTGATACTGTAATATCTTCTATCACATTATTCGGAAGCATTGTTGATTTTGTTGTTGGTCTTTGTTTTCTTAAGCAATCACCAATGTTAAAACATGGGCATTGGACAGAGAAGTGTTTCAAAATATCATGAGAGTGACAGCACAAACAAGACAAGAGCAATACAGAAACTTCCTTAGAAGGTAAATATAATGCATTTATATTTCTAATACTGGTTTCAGCTTCTTCATAAGGTGCACAATACAGAGTCTGCCTTACAAAGAGAAAGAAGTGCTCATAATGCAGAGGGCCTCAAAAGCCTCAATACTTACCTCTCTTGATTTTTCTTTTGAAGATTCATAAAATCTTTTTTCTCATTTTGATTGTTCTTACCCTGTATTACATTAGGAAACAGCAGTAGGTTCTTGAATGCTTTTAAGTAATGGAACAAATGTATGGGAAGGTTACATGGCTAGAAGCTAAAACAATATATTAAATAAATAGAATTAAATAAATCCTCCAGGTAGAAGTTAATTTGCTGCTGGAGTAGATTAAGCAATATTCATCCCTTGGAGACTTGAATATGAGAACTGCATGTCTCTCAATTTATGAACCAATATAAATTACTAGCAAATCTGCAGAGTAGAATAATTCTCCCTCCTGTACGGAACACAGAGTAGTACAGTGCTTTTCCTTAAAAAGAAGGTCAAATTAGAGGTTCCAAACCGTAATCAGCTGATTTCATATTTTCTTTCTTTAACAAAGAATTACCATTCTGTTTTGGCTTCAAATCGAGACCTCAGGCCTGGCCATGCAGAAAATGTCATGTGTATTTTTGCATCCACCTCCACCTTTGATTTCTATAAATACTTCTTAGCTGAGCCTGGGTGGCTGGAGAGCTCTATGATTTCCTAACTTTTACAAGTCTGAGTGCTTAGGATGGGAAGCTTTTTCTTTCTCACCAGCAAGTTCACTACATCATCACTGTGGTTGGATTCTCTTTTAATACTTGTCCAAGTAGTACTGAAGTTGTATAGATGAGAAGAGATCATTAAAACAGTGTTAATAACAACTACTTTTGTTGTTTGGTTTTGTTTGGTTGGTTTTGTTTTGCATTTCTGTTTTCTGGAAGCGTGTCCTTGCTGAAAAACTTGCCTGAGGATAAGTTGACCAAGATCATAGACTGCCTGGAGGTGGTAAGAAACTGTTAAGTTTTCCTAAATAGTATTCAGTAAGCTTTCAAAATAACAAAGAAGAATAAGTAAGCAAAAAAAAAAAAAAAAAGAAAAAACAGCCAAGCTTTTTTTAACATGACAGTGGTGTTGGAGTGGAATTCCAGGTTGGCAGCAAATAATAACATTTAGTGGCATAAAAGCTAGTTATATCTTTGACATGGAAGGAACCAAGCAAGTAGATAAGAGGATCTATAATCCAGCCTTTATTAAGATGAAACACTTAGAGGATAAAAAAATGAGGAATATTTATGAGAAACAGATTACAAAGCTGAAAGTTAACATGGAAAAATCCTTGACTGAAAGTTTAACAATGAAGGCAGGGTTCCTTGGCAGACACAGAAAAGTTGATGCTTTCGTAGCTTGCAACAAATGACTTAGGCATTCCCACTGAGGTGTCAAGCCCAGAATTACTTTTGGAAATGGGATTTTGATCTAGAACTCTTTTAAGAGCTTTTCATTTTGTTTTTTTTTTTCCCCTCATTTTCCCCTGCTTCATAGGGATGATACCAGTGTTAGTATGTTTTTTAACAAATAACACGCTGCTGCATGAAGATACGTTACAGATTGGCCACCGTGCTTTATATAGGGGAATGATTGCATATTATGGAATGCAACATACGCAGGAGATAGGAAGTTAAACATCACTGGAACATCCAGATGTATTAAGAACTCTGCATAGCAATCAGAATTTTCAAAGAGGCTAATCATGTATTGAACAGTATTGTCTCTCTCTTCCCCTCCTTCCACAACAGGAGTACTATGACAAGGGAGATTATGTTATTCGGGAAGGAGAAGAAGGCGATACCTTCTTCATAATAGCAGAAGGAAAGGTAAGATGTAATAAACCTAACTTACAAAGTAACATATACATCTGTATTTCAAAAGCTACTTTGAAGGATGTGGTCTTTGGGCTATAGTAAAATCTGTGCAGAGAGTTTTTGAGGATGCTGTTAAGTTCACAGCACTCTGATAAAAGCCTGTAGCAGCGTTTCAGAAATTCAGGGAGCCTAATTTTCACAATGAACCCATGTTATACTCTTCTAATTATAATGTAATTGAAGTATGTCCTGAAGCATCATGATGCAGAAGCAGAGATGTAAAGTCTATTTTTTGTAAATGAGATTTGGTCCTTTGTCTTCTCCTGAATGTTTCAGTATCTGATGGGCAAGCTATAGACTTGTGAAGTGTCTAAGAAATAACGGAGCCCTAGGTTAAATGGAGAATGGCCTTCTAGGTGACTCAGGGTCTATTCCTTCTCCCAGAAGAGTAAGGCAGCAGCCTTTATCCATCAGCTGTTAGATTGGAGGCAGACACAGGACTCTAAAGAATCAAATCAGAATTTTCATCAATAAACTTCCAGTTGGGTTTTTGAGTTTCCAAAACATGTCTGTGTCTGGAGATATTCCGATTTGGTTTGTGGCATCAGCAGAATGTGTGCTACTGTGGAAGTGGGATTTAATGACAGGAAATGTGAGTTAATGTTTGTGGAGGCTGTATGTTTAGCTGAGAAGACAAAAAGCTCATATGATGCCTGCCCACTGTGGGAACTGAAGTACTTTTCAGTTTTTCATTAAAATGCAATTTATTTTGCTCTGGTTTAAAAGGTAAGAGGAGAAAATGTTGGGGGGTGGGCAGTAATGAATACATTAATTTTTCCATCTCTGCAAAAATCAGAGATCATAGAATCACAGAATGTTTGATGTTTTTAATTTTTGAGAGGAGGGAGTAATTATATGCATTTGTAACTCTTTCTGCATCATTACTGAGTTTAAGACATTTATGAAATACTCAGAAGGGAAGGGGAAACCATGCAATACTTGGAAACTTTCCTTGCTGAATTTTTGTTCATGTACTTTCCAGGTAATAGTTACCCAGAGTACTGCAGATCACTCACAGCCTCAGCTGATTAAAAATCTCCATAAAGGAGATTACTTTGGAGAAAAGGCTCTGATTAGGTTAGTTCACATTGTCTGATTCACGTTGTATAGTATTTCAAATGACCTATGACTGTGTGTCAGATTATACAGCTCATGGCTATTTTTAATATAATCTTTGCTTTGATTGTATTGTCAGCAGATAAGGCAATGACTGAATTTGTCTTAATGTTTTGGTTTTTGTAGAGAGAACTTGAACGCACACACTGTCACCTACCTTTGGTTTCCCCTGAAAAAGTCAAATGCTGGCCTTCTCTGCATTGTTGCTTATAGTTTATATTTCAGTAAAAGCTGTGACGAAACCTTATGCCAGGCTCTATATGACTCCTAGTATGGATAGGTACCATAATTACTGGACTGAGGTGTTGTTTCCGTGATGGTGCTCATGATAGTAAGAAATAGAGAAAAGGAGTAGAGAGAAGATATGTTCAAGATATATCCACATGTTTATGTGGGTAATTGAGTAGGGGTCATTAGGTCTTTAAGATGTTTTATATCTGAGAATTATTTCAGAAGTGAGTAGTAAATCCTGATATACTACTAGATGTAATGCTAATTACATCTCAGGAAAGGTAAGCTGTAATGATAATTCCATCTCATGTAATTGAGATCATCATAAATGTAATGCTAATTACAGTTTATCCTAAATTCTTGGAAAGTTGCTAAAGGAAGTCATGATCCAAACCCTATTGAAACTAGAAAACAAATACTGTGCTAGACAATAAGAATGGCTAGTAAAATGCAATAATTATGTACTTGGTTCAGTAATACTAATCTGGATACAGGCTGTAGAGGCCTTTTAGGAGTTTCACCTATAGTAGCTGTGACCCTCCATGAGTACAGTGTGTGGTGCTTTGAGGATTTTTATATGCTTCTGAATTCTTCTGTTTCAATTTTTAGTGATGATGTCAGATCAGCAAATGTTATTGCAGATGAATACAATGTGGAGTGCCTCGTTATAGATAGAGAGTAAGTACTGTGCTACTATTTAATGAAAACTCAGTCTGGATCGTGACTTAGAGGCAATGTAAAGCCTTGGCGCAGCAAAACAGATACTGGGGGTTTTGTCTTTCCACTGTGTGTTTAGTGGTTTATACTGTTTCGTTTGGTGTTTTAGGACATTTAATCAAACTGTTGGAACTTATGAGGAGCTCCAAACTTACCTGGAAGGTTATGTGGCTAATCTGACCCGCGCTGATGAAAAGCGACATGCAAAGTAAGTCAAGTCATTTGTTAGGCACATCTTCAGTAGGTAATCATAAAAAAAGAGTGATAGATATGTAGGTAAAATCATGGATGGTAGTTGACAGAGATGGGGCCCTAGGAATGATAGCAATCAATATAATAATAACTGGATATGTTTATGGAGTCCAATAATTTATTTTTTTTCCAAAACTAAAATTGCATATAATCTCAGTCTATTGACTGTAAACCAAGAATACACTCTGTCCCACGAAAACTGAGCACAGAAAAGAAGTGAAAGTGTGCTCAAATAATTTCTTGCATTCTGATTCTTTGGCTGGCAAAACCCCTAAAGGCCAACTCCCGATTAAGTTAAAGAAACTGTGTTACTGTACAAAAGACTAATTGCCATTTCAAACAGAAATAAGCAGGAATAAAAGACACCATTTATTTTTAATGTTTCAGTGTAGCACTGGTGCTTTTAAAGAGTTTGCTTTTAGCTCTGGACTGCATTTGTAGTTTTATCTGCCTCTGATTTCAACCTGAGCACTATTGGGATATTAGCAGAGTATGATTTTCTTCTATTTACAGATATAGCTGCATTTTTGTTTCTGATCATTCTAGGAACTGGTACACACTCCTTCAGAAATTGGTTCTCCAACTTGGAATGCCCCACGTTTTGTAACTGACTGTAATTAGGAACCTAATCAGCGCTTGATAAAAATACCATTGATTGTACTCAGTGAGCTTCAGTAGCATTTTGTTTCTAATTTACTTCAATAAGATGTCCAGAGAGAAAGTGCTTCTGCATAAAACAAAATTAAGTTTCTGTGAGGAATTAAGAAGGTTTTTCTTTTATTTTTCATGGGAGTATTAGAGTGCTGTGATACAGGTTGCTGGCAAGGAAAGCACTAACCTATGTTAATTTTCTTAATGCAGAGGAAGATCCTTCTGTGGACAGTTGGCCAAAGACGTGTCTTTGGAGATGATAGAGCTGAAGGAAAAAGTAGCCCAGTTCCCTCCTTCCCCATTCCAGAATTTAGAAGTTATCACAACTCTGGGTGTTGGTGGGTTCGGAAGGGTTGAGCTTGTAAGAGTTTGTTTTAAACATATTCAAGTAGTTCTCTGTCTTAATGATTAACTGCTGAAAAATATTGAAGATTTTAATATTCTGCATACTTGGGCCTCTCAGACAGAGGTAATTCTATATAAAGCAATGCATAGTTTAAAAACACTTTGTGGACTTCAGTGTTCAAAGGAAAAAAAATCCATTCTTGCATGCCTTCATCTCCTGCTGTTAGAAGTATCTTCTTGGTCACTAGACATATATTCATCAGTTTTTGTGTGTGAAGTTTGCAGATGTGCCTATCTGCATTGTGTTCCCTGGATTGCAAGCCTTTTCCCAAGATGCTGTCTGGACCTGAAATAATCTCCAGCATGACATAGTCTGTGCTGTTAGAATTACTTTGGTATGCCCCACAGCAACTATAACCAAAGTAATCTAGCTTCTGAGGTGCATTGACTTTGAAATTTCCAACGATTTGTACTGGCCCTTTTGAGTCGTATTCAACACCATGAACAACTGTGTTTCTAGGATGTAAAGAGCCTCATTACACTAAATTCTTAGATTTAACTCTCCTCTGGCTGAGTAGCAAACTCAGGGGAGAGCATGAAGAAAAACTCTTCTTCTGCAGGCTGCTGAAGGTAATGGCAAATTAAAGGAGACTGTGATTTTAGTGAAGTCAATAATCCTTTACAGTAGTTAGACCATCAATCGTTTTATTTTGCTTCATGCTTCACAAAACAAATTTCCACATTGATTGACTGCCAGCTTGGAAAGTCTACAGCGTCACCTGAACGGGAAGCTAAAACTTGAATTCTCAGCCAGTCGAAGAACGCTGATAGCTGCTTCCTTGGATTCCTGGAAGCCCTATTTTAACTTCCATCTTTTTATTGCATACTGGATAATATTTTAATAGCGCAGAATTATTTGTAAACATTCTTCATAAACTGCCTCTGCTTTTTGTTCTTTTGTCTTATGCTACTGTTTAGAAATCTTTAATTGAAATTAGGAGCTTTAAAATGTAGCAGCTATCCAAACTGCTGCTATTTTGTATACATAAAATGACCACAGAGATTATTTCAGTTTACAAGTGGCCACTGGGACACTAAAAGGATTTGATGCTTGACTTGACTTAAAATCATACAGAACAGTTCCGTAGAAAATCTGGCATTTGTCCCTCATTACAGTAATCAATTTCAGTCCTATGCTGTGGTGAAAAAGATGGATATCACTGTATCTATTGAGAACAGATCGGTAAAACATCCTTTCTTTGTCTCACATGTACTCATCATTTTTATTCACAGGTTAAAGTGAAAAATGAGAACATGGCTTTTGCTTTGAAGCGTATAAAGAAGAAACACGTAGTGGACACCAAACAACAAGAAGATATCTATTCTGAGAAGAAAATCCTTGAGCAGATATGTTCTCCGTTCATTGTAAAGTAAGTTGAACATAAGATTCCCGTGAAAGCTGACCCCCAGCTGGCCCATGGGGCAGCATTATTAAGAATGAGGTTTGGCATATCTGAGTTCTGGAGAAGAAACACTAAAGTCTTGTGGTTTATTTTGCTTTTCCTAAATTGCTGCCATTTGTCTTTACAGGCTATATCGCACATTCAAAGATAGTAAGTATGTGTACATGCTACTGGAGGCTTGCCTTGGAGGGGAATTGTGGAGCTTGCTGAGAGACAGGTAATGGCAAATGAAGTGGAACTTTGTCCTTTAAAATCGCCAGTCAGCTCCATATGTGTGCTGAGTAGGTTCTGTATTCAAGGGCTGATAAAAAGACATTTAGTTCAGCTTTCAACTACATGAATGATGTACTGAATGTCAGTGCAGAAAAGCTGTTAATGTTCTGGGTGCATGTATGTTATCTCGTTAATGAGCGGGGCCTTTTTAGAAGTTAATGGTCTGCAAGGATAGTGATTATTTCTATTCCAGAGGCAGCTTTGATGAAGCCACTACGAAGTTCTGTGTTGGGTGTGTGACAGAGGCTTTTGACTATCTCCATCACATAGGCATTATCTACAGAGACCTGAAGCCAGAAAATTTAATTTTGGATGCTGAAGGATATATAAAACTGGTAAGATGTAATCCTTTTGTAATGTTATCCTTTTGTGCCTGTATCCTGTTCCCTTGCAGGGGGATATAAATAGATGGCATGTAATTATAGTATCAGGATCCTGGAGTTTAATAACCCTTATACTTCATTGGAAAAGAGGGCGGGCTACTCGTTGCACAGTGAGAAACAAAGGCATTGCAAGCCACAGACAAACGGGATTTGCAGCCTCTGAGAGCTCTTGCCACAGCATAAACAGCAAAAATAATTTCTCCCAGCAGCCAATCTTAATGTAAAGGCAGGAACCACATTTCCCAGGTGCAGAATCACCTTCCTGTCCAGTCTTAAGCAATCATAGGTTCTACCATGGAAAGCACAAAAAGAATACCCTTCAAAGAGCTTGAAATATCCACTCTGAGGACAATGAGCCATTTTCCATGAGCTGTAAATCATGAGTCCTCAAGGAAAACATAGATTGTTCTATCCAAACGAAAAATAATTCAGGAAAATACTCATAAGAATAAATGAATCTGTTCTATAACATTCAGCAATCCAGTGGAATTACTTCTTTCTCCTTCACAACACTGTGTAATTGTTTTAGCTGTACACTGGCAACTCTGAGATCTTTTCAGGAGGTGAGGAAGCAATTAAGACCTAAGGTTTCCCCGTACAAAACACCTCTGCATTATGCAGCGTATGTTGATTTTGATCAGGTTGATTTTGGATTTGCAAAGAAGATTGGATCAGGGCAGAAAACCTGGACGTTTTGTGGAACCCCTGAGTATGTTGCCCCTGAAGTCATTCTGAGTAAGGGCCATGACTTCAGTGTGGATTTTTGGTCCCTTGGGATTCTTGTGTATGAACTCCTCACTGGCAGGTAAGTGCCTCCTATTCCAAGTTTTTACCTCATTTGTTTGTTTTTAGAATTTTTTTCTAATTTATTTATTTTTGAAATAAACAGTTCAGGGTTTTTCCCTGAAATGGAATGACTTGCAAATTACTTCTTATTGCCTCTTATGCATGTTTTCCATCATTTCAGGAACACCACAAAGCGTAGAACATATTCTCAATTCTGGTTTACCCATCCAAGGAAGGAGCCAGACAATGGCTATAAGTGGCTGGTGTATAGTTCCTTTACCTGATGATGATGTTTCCTGGGAGGAACAGCTGACAGCAGACTGTTCTTTTCCCCATTAGTGGATGATGGGATACAGTGGAGTTGATGAGCTATAAGCAGGGCTCATTCTTTGCCTCCATGCACACTTCCGTGTCAACTCTTTATGAATGTTCAGCAGTAGTACAACATGAAGCTTCTCTGAGTTAGGCTGGCAGCCTATCTCAGAGGGACACACATAATCATGCGTTTTCCCTGGTACCTACAGGCAGCTTCTCAGCTTCAAACCTTTCTAATATCTTAAACAGACTGAAAGGCTGAAGGTTGTAAAACTAGGGAGGTGGGTTTTTTTTCATGTTCTCAAATATATGCTTTGATGAGAAATGGCCACATCTGCTCTTGCCAGCCACCCCATTTATCAGTGTTGCTTTCTTTTTCTAGCCCCCCATTCTCTGGGGCCGATCAAATGATGACATATAATTTGATTCTCAAAGGCATTGAAAAGCTGGATTTTCCTAAGGTAATAACAAGGCGGCCTGAGGATTTGATCCGCAGACTCTGCAGGTAGGAGGGGCACTTTGTGGCAGAGCCTGGCTATAGATAGATGAAATGATTTAAGAACCAGTCTAGAGTGTTGAATTCCTGACAACTTCATTTACAATTGTTATGATGCCCAGCATAGTCCGGTCTGGTTATATTCAGTGCACTTGCATGCCTCTGACTGTGCGTCACACCTCGTAGTCTGCAGAGGTATCATCTACAAATGTAAGCTCTGGGCTTTCTCTGTACCTGTGAATCATTTTTGAAATATATCTTAGGGGAAAATTGTTAAGTCTGGGCTGAGGAAAGAGATAAAGAATTTAACTTTATTATTAAACACTGTGTTTTGAAAATTGCTCCCAAAATGACTTAGGCATGTAACTCCTTCAGAAAGGGTAGGGTGCTTAAAAGACTGACTTAAGCCTGCTTGAAAATGTGTAAAAACGTGGTATTTCAAAAGGACCAGCATAAATCAGAAGCATTAGTGTATAGCAGCATGCATAACCTGTGGCTGGCAACACCACTGACTTTGAACCCCCAGCTCCCGTGGGATTTCATCCATGGGACTAGGAACAGTATACACTGTGTTTGTGCAGCGGGATTGAAAGGATCTTTGTAACTCATGACCAGACCTGCTGGCCAAGAAAAAGGAGTTGTGCAACTAAAATTCAACCAGTTGATTTCCCACTGTGCTGCTCACAGTGTAGTGACACCACTTTGGCTTCCTGGAAGGTTCCTCCATCCTCAAAAGAAAGGAGCGCTGAGCAACACCTCATTATGTCTCCTCATAAGAGCACATGTTGTGTGCAAGCTTCATCCCTGTGTAACTTAAATGCAAGCAGTTAGGACCTATAAATGCTCTTTAAAAAAAGGTAAAAGAAAATATTTTAAAAATTAATAATCCTTACTCTTTTTTAAGGCAAAACCCTACAGAAAGATTAGGCAACCTGAGGAATGGAATTAATGACATTAAGAAGCATAGGTAAGTGAAAGAGGCTGCCAAGAAAATTTGGGGTTTAATTTGTCCAGCGAACCCATAAAGCTCCAGGTACATCTAAGCAGATTGTGTTGGAGCGATCTCTGTTGCTATTGAGTGTATCTGTGACTAGGGCAGGCAACAATATAAATGTAAATCCTCAGCATGATTATCTGAAACATCTTGTTATTTACTGGTTTTGTTGTGAGTTGTCAATGTAGGAGTTTAACTCAGTTCTCAGAGAAATTGATGCCAGTTCAGCATCTTTCAGACCTCTCAACCAATAAATAGTTGCTTTTGAAGAATGGCAGTTAAGAGCTCTGGAGTAATATTAGGGGTTTGTCTTCTCTCTTCTAATGAAGAAACTCCTCTTTGGATTAAACATTTCCTGCTTTTTATCCAAATTGTTTCTAAGCCCTCCCATTTGTGCTTGGTCAAAGAAGTGCTTTGACTTTTCTACTTGTCTCCTCTCATACTGTTAAAAGAGGGTGGTTATCCAAAGGGGTGCATATCTTTGCATGGCTGTGCTTACACGTATATTAACCTGCCTCTCATTTTGGCACCTCTATACAGAGGAGATGCAATGCACCTGGTGGTCCTGAAGCTCCCCCTGCTACCACTCGCTTGTATGACAATGACAGTGCTCAAGTTTCCTCCTTTCAATAACTGTGTTAGCACATGGACAGAAGTTGTAATGAAAAAAAATGTCTTATAGCCCTTGTTCACATGTTTTTCAGCTGTTAATAGTATAATGACAGAAAACAATCTTTCTCTCGATCTCTCCCTGTCTCTCATTTCTTTTTAATCAGGTGGTTGAGTGGTTTTAACTGGGATGGTCTGAAAGTGAGGAAATTAATATCACCTTTAAAAAGAGAGGTATTGGCTTCGACTTTCAATATCATAATGTTTTAGCTAACATAAAGGTGCTTCTCTACAAAGAAACAACTGACGGTGACAGCGAAATTTCCCAGAGGTGCATTTGAATCATTATAGCTCGACATTTTTAGTGAAAATGGAATGAAAGAGAGACAGCAAGTGATACATCAGTTAAATTCAATTAAATAATGGAAATATTATTCTGCCTGTGTACTTTGCATTAGATTTTCACCATTACTAGAATAAATAGTGTCTGGTCAGAAACAAATACTGAGAAGAACTATTTTCCTCAGTAATGGACACATTATTAAAATGCATTGGTCACATTACTGTGTAGTGTGAAAATTCCTGTATTCTCTTTTTATCGAGTTACAGCACATCATTGAGTAAGCTTCCTACTTTAAACAGCCCATTTCTCTGTGCCCTAAAATGAAAAAAGATTGAGGGTAAAGAATTCGAAACTCACTTTGAATAGAATTTGAAACAAAAAATAATTCCGACGTCTGCTTTGAGTAGATACCCCATGAGTCTGGATTTGGTCTTAAACAAATCTGAATAAAAATTGTATGTAGTGTGGCCAGTTTTCTTACTGAGTTCATAGGCCTGTGGGCAAAATCTACAATTTGGTAGTATTTGGGGAGTGGTTTTGTATAAGGATGCTAATGTCATTGTTCTGTTGTACAGTTTCATTACTGGTGGTTTAGAATGAGGAATTGCGTCCATTGAGAGAAATCATCCATAGCCTTTAATTCTTCCACTGCTAGCAATAAAAATAATGCATAATCAGTGGAGAGTATTTTCAAAAGTTACTTTCTGAAACAAAACTCTGTTTGTGTTTTTAATGTCCTAGTTGTCTGGACCAACTGATTACAGCTACTTTGACAGCTATCCACCTGAAGAGGGAACCCCTCCAGATGAACTTTCAGGCTGGGACAAGGATTTCTGATGTTTTCTTCTTCCAGGGTATTTATAGAGACTCACAGGCATCAGTTCTAAACCTGCTCTCTTGTTTCTTGCTTAAAATGCAATTACACAAGGTTTGTGACAAACAAAATATTCCTTGAAGGATATAAAACAGTACAGCAGAACTGGCTAGCTAATATTTTGATATTAACAAGGTTACCATATGTCTTTATTTTGAATGGAGAGGATGAGTATTGGAAGCAGATAACTGTGGCAACTGTCAGCACCTGACAGGCATGTATTTTTCACTTTATCTTACATCTGCTGTGTGTTTCACTTTTTCCCATAATGGCCAATATTGCATTGATCCAGAAACATGTAGAAAAGAGACTTCTACTGCAAGGTTGATTTTTTCTGATGCTGCAGCTTAAAGGGTGCGACTGTGGAAGCTGCCTCTCAGTCTAGTTTTGCACAAGGTTGAATGTATGAGAAAGTTTAAATGAAGATATGGTAAGAAACAAGGTGTATATATATGACAGAAGTTTCCTGGAGAAGCAAACTGTGGTATGTTTTTCCCTTACTGCTTCAAAAAGCCATGTCCATTTCTTACGACTTATCCAAGCCGGGTGATGGAGGAACTGCCATAGGGGTTCCATGGTTTGCTCATTGGTTACAGTTAGCTTTTACTGCTGGGTGGCCATTGCTGTGACAGCAAATCAGTTTAAGTATTTTGTATAACATTCAGTCCAAATAAAGGCAGTGGAATAGTCTCAATTTAATTCAATGAAGGTTGGATTTAGCCCTGTTTTGTTTCCCTGCCTGGTTGTAAACTACTGTGGAAACTTGCAGCCAGCAAAACCTGTGCGAAATGGTTGTCAGCATACACAGTCAGACAGGGAGGAGCAAAGGCTGTAAGCTGGGACTGCAGGTGCTTTAAACACTTGCAGCTAACTCTGTTTAGCAATACCAAAGACCAGATGTTCTTTTCAGGATTTAGACAAGCATTAGACATTAGGTATGTGTGTTTCTCTGTGTCTATCTTTCTCTCATAAATGTTTTAGAGTGAAAATAATGTGTCAGTTTTATAAAAAGCCTTTACATGTATTTTTCCATTGAATTTATTAGGTAGCTTTCTTCTACATATACATAAAATAGTTGTGTGTATACATGCATTTCTTTTTTAAGTGAAGAAGTGGCCATATGATAAGTTCAATGCAGTTAGCATTAAGTATGTGCAGCTGTAGGATGTGTTTTCTTTATAAAGCTTGTTTAATAGGATAAGCTCCACTAAGGGCCCTGCTGCCCTTTACAATTACATTATATTTAGGGATGAAGCTTTCCCAGAACACGAGACAGCCTAGCTATTTTGTTCTTTC